>JAODUD010000040.1:2137431-2150563 GCA_026784285.1 Stomatorhinus walkeri | reverse complement strand
TGTTCCCTGTGATGGGTTTGTACCTCATCCTGGGTTGTTCCCTGTGATGGGTTTGTACCTCATCCTGGGTTGTTCCCAGTGATGGGTTTGTACCTCATCCTGGGTTGTTCCCTGTGATGGGTTTGTACCTCATCCTGGGTTGTTCCCTGTGATGGGTTGGTACGTCATCCTGGGTTGTTCCCTGTGCTGGGTTTGCACCTCATCCTGGGTTGTTCCCTGTGATGGGTTTGTACCTCATCCTGGTTTGTTCCCTGTGATGGGTTTGTACCTCATCCTGCGCTTCAGTCCCCTGTGTCACCCCGAATAGGATGAGCAGTTAAAGAAAATGGCTGATAAATACTGAGTTTGCATGTTTTTAATGCTGAAAAGTGTAACGTGTTTAGTAACTTGGCAAGGAGTGAATTTTCAGAGGGCCGTGTGGTCAGTTTGTTTGGCCCCATTATTGTTAATGTCAGCATCCAAATAATACGTGCAAACAAACAGAATCCTAGACACTGCATGCAAAAAGAAGACTGGCATGCAAAAAGAAATAAGCAAACAATCAAGTACGTTATTCTTGGTCCAGAAATCTTTCTTTGCTTGAGAATTTGATTTCCAAGAAATATGACACTGAAATAACTGCTTTTGCCTCAGAATAGACAGCAGCACTAGATGTTGTCCCGTCTGACACTTTACGTGGTCAAGCGCCGCGGACCTTTAAATTCCTAACGTGTTACTGGCTATTTTCTTCTTACGGCTCCTCCCATTGACTGCCCCTCCCCCCCTTAAAATCCCACCTCTGGGAGGTGCTTTTTATTTTTTTCTGTAGTCTCCCTGAAAACACTGTGCTGTCAGATTCGCTGTCACATTAACGGGGAAGGGTCCACGTGCGGCTATGCGTGTGGGGGGAGACGGATCGCTATAACAACAGGAGCTGCTCGCGGCCCTGATGGCCCTTCAGGTATCAGTGGCGATGAAATGCATTGCATCATCAGAACAGCTAAAATATAAACCCACAATCAAGGCCATTGTTGCTGATAATAATGAAGACTACAGCAACAATAACAGCAGCAACAACAACAAGAACAGCAACAATAATAAATAAAAAAACAACTTATATTCCCAAGCATAGATGGTACCAAATTCTCTGGATATCTGTTTATTCATCTGTCTGTTTATCTTTCTTTTGTTTATTGGAGTTGCATTTATTGCTTTTACTCTCTAAGCACAATTTAGAAATATGCCACGTGACAGTTTAAATGTGTAGATTCGTTTAGAGGGGAATGCACTCCTCAGACTCATAACGGAAATCGCCGCGTCCCTGGTGGACAGGTATTTATTTAGGTATCACACTCCATTTGTACTTCAATTAATGCTTTTACCATATTCTTATAAAAGCTCACGATCGCATATATTAAAAATGAACAGCTCACTTCTCCTCACTACAAGGCTACATCACAGGGACATCTTGATGAATCCCTCACCCGATTAGCTAAGACGTGCTTTCGCTCGGGAAGTATGTGGCCAAGGGGACATTAAACATCTGTGTAGCTGTAATTCGCTTAACTTTGACTTTTCCGTTTACAGACGCGTGTTTTTAAATGCTAAATATGTCAATCCCGCGGTTCGGAGCTCCCCAGATATTTAAAGCGAGTTTTTTTTGTGAGTTTGGATGCAGTTAGATAATCAGAAGTGTGTCCAGGGCATCACATTCAGCGTCACTGAGACCGAGTCAGGTGCCTACGCTGGATGATTTCTGCCTTTTGAGTCATGGTTAGCTCCACCGAGATCTGCTCAGGGTGACTTTAAACGTGATGGAACAATGAACGATTTTTAGAATCACCTTGATCGCGTCTCCACTGCTGCATGGTGAAAACCGGACAGATGTCATCCAGATTTAATCTGCGCAAGATTTTAAGATGTCCAATAAAAATAATCGGGTCTAAATATTTAAATAGTATTAATGCAGTGTTTTTTTTTCAACATTTCAGCATTTTCCTAAATGACTCGATTCAAATCTGGGGGTAAAAACTGGACATTAGTATAATCATTTCACCAGCAGAAACCACTTTCTGGTTTTTAGGTACCAAAAATAAAAATCATCATTTTGCAAAATGATTGCCCTATATAAGCATATATACAGTGACAATGTGTTTTGGTAATAGTTGTTTGACCTGGTTGCATGTAATACACTGTTGTTGTTTTATTCTAGAAATGATAATTAATCTTCCCCCTGCTTATTTAGTATTGGGTCAGGCGGGCCGTAGCACCTCTCCCAGACTGCTGGGGCAGCAAAGCAGGCCCAGACAGCAGGCCAGGCAGGCAGAATAAAGTGCCTAGTCCCTTTCTGTCATGATCGTGTTAAACAAACATTAATTGCTTTGCTACACATCCTTTGATATAATCTCGACTGAACTTTATATTTAGGTGCTGTGGTTAAGAAAGTGACCTGTCCTTTTTTCACTGGGAAGGACTACAATTCATGCAAGTCCCTGATATGTGCATACTGGGTTTTACCCTAATATTTACATTTTAGACCCTTTCCCCGAGATTGCGCTTAGGTTGACAGCCGTTCCAATTAGCTTTCAACCTTCAGGTCTCAGGAGACGGCAGATCCAACCAAGAGAGCATCAGGGACACCGACTGCACTCATGCAACACATCCCCCCCTCCCCCCCCCCCCCCAGACTGTAAATGGGGCCTGGTTTCACAAGTGTGGCTTTTGATCCAAAATTGTAACTTGCATCAAACCTTGTGCTGGGGCCAGAGAGGACCCTGTGTCAGTGGGGGAGAGGTGTGTTGGTTTTTCCTCTATCATGAACATTCTGGTTCTGGGAGAGACCATGGGAGCTGTACAAATCAGCAGGAGCTGCGAAACAGGCCACTCACACCCCCGCCCCCATGCCTCCTGTCATTACCAATAAAGTCCTTTGGGGCGGGCAGATTGGTAGCCCCATCCGGACTCCTCAGAAATGTAAAGAGACGACGACTCGTCACCCCTTCAAATTGATATTGTAGTTTCCGTGGTGACAGCCGAGAAGGACCACAGGTGTCACGGCGATGCCGTTACTGTATTGTCATTTTTCATTCAGGCATTCTTCTGCAAAGTAATTGCATAATTAGCTTGTTAATTAGGAGATTAGCATTTACTGATAGGATGACTTGCTCCGCGGTGACAGGGACATGGGTTAAGTGAGGGGCTTAGCGCCGAATTTCCCTTCAGACACGTCTCTTTCACTTGCTCTCTTCTGGGGGGTTGGGGCGTGGCAGCGAGGTTTGCATATAAGAATTCCGATAAAGATAAAGTATAAACATCAATGCAGACAGAAATAAATAAACTGTGGCAGAATTGTGTCTAATCATTTTCCATGTGAAATGAGCCTAGTCACCTTGTCCTGGTAGCCTCAGAGCAGGTGGGCCTATATTAGCACACACCCCCCCCCCCATTGATACATGGTATGTTTTACTCTATGTCCTTCCATGAATAAACAAATAACTGGATAAATTACTCTCACTGACAATACTCCTATTTTCTAGTGCCTGTTAACAGCACAGGTAGCTTTATGTTACACGTGTGTGTGTGTGTGTACATATGTACATCTGTTTGGCGTGTGTATGCACACACACGTGTGTTTGATGTGTGTCCTCAGTCCTGGCCTCCCCTGGCAGCAGACGGACGGCCCTTGCTGTCCCCGTCAGCATGTCGCCTGCCGGATCTCCTGCTGCTGACGGAGATTCGAGGAAACGAGACGAGCGGCAGCCCCGCAGACTTTTCTAACCGAGTTACGTGCTGCCCCTCTGCCGGTTGACGCGCTCCTTTATTTACTTTCCAGTATTCCATCCGTGTGCTGTCCATCGTCATTACAGGGCTCACACGGGGCTCTCGATGGGAGGAGACAAGGCGCATGTGGTCGGGACCCCCCATGCCCCCCCAGTGGTTGCTAGGGGCGCTTTCACTTAAGAACCTGACTTACTGGCTAAAAGATAGCTGGTCCAAGTTCAGTGATAGCTTTTCCAACAAGGATAGAACCTGTGACCCTTCAGTCACGACTGTAGTTTGCTGTGTTGGACTAACTGTTTCAGGGCAGCATAAAGAACTTCAAGGAAACAGGTGAAGGAAGAACACATGGAGAAGATGAGAACTTCTGTTTCCAGAAAAGACTCCGTGTTGAGATCAGATGACAGAGACAATATGGCGGTCATGGGAAATCCCGCTATGATCCGTAGGCACATCCTGCCACCACATTTGATCAACGATGACATGGGCATGTCAGAGATGCTCCTGATTAACAGTGACATCCAGCTGGAGCAGTGCCAGTGAAAAGGGGGCGGGGAGTTCAGTTCATCTCACTTCTGAGTGCGGCAAGGAGGTCCAGGCTGCGACCATCTCCAGCCATTTTAATCAGAGACACTCCAGCATCTGGGAAGTCCAGCCAATTCCGGTCAGGGCCAGAAAGACCCTCTTTGCCCAACAAGGTTTCTGAATCTGTGTTTAAAAATTCTGTTTATCTTCTACAGCAGGGAAAATAAAAGCTGCCCCGTCTGTGTTTGAGCATGTCCCAGCACAGCGGAGGGCTGCCCTTTCATTTGCCTGTTCTTCTTGCCATGGATCATTCCCGTCAAATGAGGTTTTGAGCAGCTTAAAGGAATGTGAAAAATAAGCTACAGGAGCAGACCTACTGTCCTTTGATTTATTTTTCCATTTGCCCAAAGCAACTCAGCTTTCCACTGAAGAATTTCAATACCTCTCTCAGGGCCATAGTAGCAGGGAGCCCCCCCAACCGGTCTAGATCCCCACCAAATTTAACCAGAGTTCTGCCCACAAGCCGTCCAACAAACCCCGTTATTTGTGAGACACAATGAACAAAACAATCAGTACAGGTTATAATATGAGACACATTCCTTGAAGTCTGCCCATTACATTTTCTATTTTCCTGTTTTTAGAAGAACTCTTTACTTTACTTGTTGACTCTTTACTTGTTTTCACTGCAATCATATTAGTTGTACGCAGCCAATTATCTGCTGTGCTAGTTATAATATCTATTGCTATCTTTGAGTTATTTCCGTGCTCTAAACGGTTAAACCACCTCAGCCATAAAAAGAATTTCAAAGGTTATTTAAAACAAAAAAAGGAACAATATATATTTCTGGAGAAAACCCCCCCAGGGCAGAAAAACAGCATGTTTTCATCTGAAATACTGCCTTTTATTGCGACTCTTTTAAGGCAGAAAATGGCCTGGTGTCACGGAGCCTGCAGGACTCTGAAGGGGCTACACAATAACGGGCACTTTATGGGGGGGGGGCACAGCCCAGCTGCCCTTGCGGCAGAGACTGCCGCCTTGGAGCCGTTTTATCCATTAGGGTGTTATTTATGTCCTGGGTCATGCTACGATGACCGTTCCTGCAGTGTGTATCCACATTATACGGCTGGACTGTTTGCAGGAGCCATTAAGGGGGTTTTGAGGGTAACAGCGATGCTGCACCTCGATCTCCTACCAAGACAGGCTTACATCTTGGGAACCCAAATGTCTACACAGCACACTCTGATCCTATGGCAGTAATTACTCTAATTAACCTGATCGTGCTCTGGGTGTGAGATGTAATGAGCCCTGCTTTTTATGGCCCAGGCTGGCCCGCTCCTCCAGGGCCCCGTGGCTGACTTTCGGTTCCTTCCTGAACCGGCAGGAGAGAACGGGGACCCGAGGCTGAGAGGCACCTAGAGCGGCTGCTTCTCTGGAAAGTCGAGACATACAGGAGAGATCAGGGACAGCCAGTAAGCAAGAGGTGAAGGTGAGAGGTACGCGGCTAAAATACTCACCGCGATCCATCATAGTCACGGTGTGCCGTCCCCAGACTCCGGCTGTTACCTCCTTTCGGTGAATGTACTTCCCTTACCTTGGATAAGTGTCTGCACACTGTCTGAACCCAGGGTGAAGTGTCCTCCTAATATGTGCTTCTGCAGTGGTTGCACTGACCTTTAGAATTAGCCTGTGGGCTAACACAGTTGCATAGCCCAACTCCAACAGGCTACAGACAAACAGGTAGCACCGTCAACCTCTTTGCAGATTATGGCCATGGTTTATACAATGGGGTGTGCATAGGGCGGACATGTACCTTTCCTGTTTCCCACTGTGTGCTGAGCGCCTTGCCAAGCTTAAATATTACTCATACACACAGCTGGTATTTACCGAAGCACTTCGAGTTAAGTACCCTTCTTGAGGGTACAACAGTAATTCCCCTCATGAGATTTTGGCCCAAGGACTCCTTAGCTACATCACATATGCAGGTTCAGTGCACGAAAACCAGCCTCTGTAATCCTGGGGGGGGGCAGCAGAGGATTCTTTTGTTGAATCGCTTAGTTCCATCCTCGCGAGCTTGTAAGTGGGTTTCACCTTAAGTGCAGCATTAAAAGGCCAGCCCAGCAGCAGGCGACCTGCCGACCTCCGATGGGGTGTAATTGTCTCCGCGTATATGGCAGGTGCTCGAGCGACAAAGCCTGAGGAAATTAATAATGTGTCACGACACTTCGTCTCGCCGGTAAAGCCGTCCTGAGGATGGAAGGGGCAAGAAAAAAAGAAAGCAAAGTCGTTCCGGAGAAAGGCACCGAGGGAAGGAGCGGATTCCAAGAGGGATGCTGGTGGTGTGGAAGCCCTACGAGAAGATCGCTCAGGATCTCTGTCAGTGCGCATTTGCAGCTTCACCGCTGCAGGTGCCATGGAGAAACGGACTGCTGAGCGGTGGAAGGACGGCATTCTTCACTACGTCCTCAGAAGAGCATGACCATAGATTGAGGATCTCGGTATCCCTGGGTGCAGACTTCCAGGCCAGGAAGAACCTTGTGCTTCTAGAACGATCTAGGGTGCATTTGGACAGCCGTGGACTGGGTACATTCATTTCGTTAGATGGTAGACTTTAAATCAGAGCTGGCAGAAATAAGGCTTTGAAAAAAAATCGGTGGTAATGCAATTATTGTGGGCTGTCAGTCACCGATGATTTAACCCACTTCCCACTGGCTACTTAATTGGTTCTTATTGGGTTAAATTAGGCAGTGATTGACACAGTTCAGCCCACTGCTGCTTCTGAAGCGTCGTTTTTCTCATCATTGGGTTCATATGGCATCACACCTGTCGACGATTACCGTGTCAGATATGCTCTCGATTGGCCAATGATGCTGCCTTGCGAGTCATTTCTGGGACATTCTTCAGTCTGGAGCCTTTTGCTCTTTCACACTGTAATTTTAGGAATGCGAAGGAAATGTTGCTCACTAGCTATAGCTGTGCCACCTGACAGACTCTCGATGCTACCCGGGACAATGACTTCACCACTCAGTTGGATAACGTCCTCGTAAAAATAATAATTGAGCATTCTTTCTGTGAAGCACCAAGCCCTTGACGGCCACCTTCGGCGGGTATGTAATCATAGCGGCTTGTTAGCCCTCAACTCTCTGTGACACGTTGCCGTTCCACGTCTCCTTCCTTCCAGCACGTGCCTGTGTGTATTTCAAAGTGGTTACTCCCCGTGGTCCGTTGTTTGTCAAGCTGAGATGGAGATGGTGACAGATTATTGATCGGGTTATAGTTGCCTTTCAAGGTGCAGTTAAGTAATCCGTTCTTAGCCAGGAATCATCTTACAATATCCCTGTCAAAATATCCCGCGTGATGAATACAGATGGTTGGTTCCTCTCCCGCCTGGAGGACCTCGTGTGACGGCAGAAGGTGGGGTGCTGGCCAGACGAGGAAACTCATCCCACTCAGCACCTCCAAGCACTGCATTCTTCTGTCACTCTCTTACATTTTCTGGCTCGGCCACAAATAACGACTACAACTGTTTTTAAAACAAGATTCCTTCGATCTGCTACATCTGCCAGGTGTTTGCAGATGAGTGATCCCTGGTTTCTGACGACTCTTCCCTCACATGCCCCGCGTGCTCAGGGCTCCCTCTTCATCTACCACGGCTAATGTCCTTCCCCAGCCTCCTCAGGTTATCAGCATGGGTACTGTTCCTTATATTTGACACTTGACTGTACTTAAGTTTGAGCTAATGGTACATCTGACACAGCCTGAATATATTATTCTTGGCCTATATATGTATTTCTTTCCCCAGAAATGTAGGTTCAACTGGGAAGCCGTGGAGGTCGCTCCCTGACGTGAGAGGTGATTAGTGTTCCAGCATCTCCATCGTTGCCACGGGAACCTTGTGGAGTCTGGCTGGAGCGGCCCTGGCAAAGACCCAGCCTAAGAACATCTTATTTGATCAGTACATGCCCAGAGCCGGTGCTCCCTCCCTGTCAGCTCACGTCACTCTCTTACGCAAGCTCTGTGTCCTGAGTCACAAACCCTACCTTTCTCTGAAGGAGGCTTCAGAAATTTCAGATTTCTATGAATATGAGTCTATGGTCATACAAATGTGGCAAATACATGAAATTATTCAGGATATTGTTGTGTTCACAGAGAGGCGAGGATCCAGATATGCGGGTGAACGATAAGCCTTTATTAGGCGACAGTAGGGAACAGGGGAGAGGGCTGAAGCGGGACGAGGACACGGGAGTCTCTGGTCCCCAGGAAGTGGGGTATTCCCCTGACGGGGAAGGCGAGGCTGAGGGCTTTCGGGGGTCAGGCGAGAGAGGAGGTCGTTGTTCCAGGCAGTGGTCGAATCTGGGGTGGTCAGTCCGAGGGGAAGGCACAGGACAGGGGCACGGGAGGAGGGGAGCAACGGACACAATGAGGTCAGGCAGGGAGAGCAGGTCAGGGCCGGGATCTGGGCTAGGGAGGCGACGGAAGGAGTTAGGGCAGGCACACAAGGCAGACAGAACAGGTATGGGAACAAGGGATCACGGGAGACAGAAGAGTGCTCGGTAATGGCTACGATCATGAGCGCAATACTTCGCACTGGGCTGGTCTGACTGTGGCATGTATATTCGGGACCTGATCAGCGGGAGTACTGTGGCACCTGTCGGGTCCCGCCCCTGTGGGCGTGACAGATATCACCCATTATGAAATTATACTGGGTGTCTGGCCTTTTTATATTTGTGACAGCATTAAGGTATTTGGCTGAAATCTGATTTATCTTTCTGTGGTATTTATTTCATTCACAAGAGGGATAATAGAATTGAAATTTCACAGCGTATCAATAAAACCGAAAATATTTCCTGGAGTTTCTATATATATGTTTCATTGTTATTTTTGTTATAAATCTGTATCTCTTCAGTGTCATAACGGTACTCTCAAGTACCCAGAAGGATATGAGAGTCTTTTAATGGTCTCACCAAACATTATATCGTAGCTCTATGAGGTAAAAATAAGGAACCAAGTCAGGGAGTAGCGGAATCACACTGGCAGACTCGCAGGCTATCCTGACACTGATTCATGCACACATCACGTGCCGCCAGCCTCTTCCCCACCGAATATTTGTCTTTTGCATGAATTAAACATTGTGCAAAGGTCACGGCTGTTTGTGTCTAAATCACAGCAGGCCGGCTGGCCTGAGCTGTTTGGCTTGGTCCTATTGACATAATGCCAAATATGACACCATAACTCAGTGGACCGCGATGGTCAATTGATAAATAGTACCATAAATTGTTGACAAAACAATTTGTGATATATTATGTTACAGATGGGTTGTACTACTTATCAAATCAAGTAATCTGGCAGCCCACTCCATTTATCAGTGAGATGCAGGCATCAGTCTCCAGATGACTGTCTCTATGTGGGGAGGGTCCCAGAGTACCCCAGATCCTGGGAGTGTCACAGTGGGGCACGTGACGGTGGCGCTCGTCTTGCCGTTATCCGAATCAAAGTTCAGTCAAACAAAAATTGCTTAGTGTTTTCATTCAGCCTTTCGGTTCAGCCTCTGAGCTTCATGGGCCACTCCCACCCCAGGAGGTTTCCAGGTTATTTATGCTGCGTCTTACATGGTATCTTACATGGCAAAACTCAGAGCGCGGCAGAACAGCCTTCCTGTGATGTAAACCCCATGATCAATAGAGGCCTTTAAGTGCAATCTCTGTTCAGACGTGTGTGACGTTTCAGTGTATCTTCCTCTTAAATGGTGCTCTTCCCGTAAGTTAATATAATTTTATTTATTGATGAAAATTTTCATTCGACTTTGCCTCACATTAGCATTTCTCAACAACCATTAATACTGATTTATTCCTGCTGAAGCAGATTCATCACTGAAGAGTTTACATTTTAATATTCTCCCCCGTGTTAATATTGTTTTTATGATACCTTGCGATGCTTTATGATTTATAAATTATGCGGTACAAAAATATGAAATGTGAAACGAGGATGATGATGTTTACAGAGAGATTGCATTTACTACGGCTTTTGCAGAAGGAGACGCAGAAAGCTTGTGTTTAGTCTTTATTTTCTGCTTATTTTGCAGTTATTGTTGTTTCGCTGGTTATTCATTATACTATTGCTATTATCCTGTTTATTGTTTTCTTGTATTTCCTTTTGTTTTTTTATCAGCTTCATGCGTTGTATTCGGGTTTTTTTTCTCAGATTGCACTGCCGGAGCCATTTGCTAATAACTCCAGTAGGTATCTTTGTCACACAGCCCCTGTGCCTTTAAGTCAAACATCATCTATCACTAGAATCTGTTTATTTTTAGTGTCAAAGTTTAAATTTATTCGGCCCTTATTAACAAGTCTGCAGAGATTAATCAGTGGATGCTCTTTTTTTGTTCTTTTGCTAATTTTTCAGTATTTGGATTTAGATTCCTGTGCTGAACAATGTTCCTCTGTGTCAACCAGCTACGTCAGTGTCCTTCTCCATCTTCTGGACTGGGAGGGTGAGAGGCCCCTCAGCACAGTCCTGCGGCCTCCCATTCAGCGCTGGTAATGGCCTTTTGAGATCCTGCGATGCTGCTCTGTCAAGAGGCTCAGATTAAGGAGATAGGACTGGGCACTTAGATGGGAGAACTCTGGGGAGAGCGCCGCCCTGCTGGCCCATTTTTCCCGGGACCTGTCCTTCTGCATATCTGTCACCTTGCTGTCTGCAAATTGCAGCCTCTATAGGAATTAGAATTGATCACTATTAGTGAAGATGAAGAGGGACGGGGATCAAGAAAAAAAAAAGTCTGAGGTATTTTTAGTGAAAAACATGCAGTTCATCACAGTGAAACAATGCATGCTGTTACAGGGGACAGCAGACACTACCCCTCCGTCCCTGTAGAGGGCACCCACTAGTTATTCTCTCAGTAACTATACAGGAAGTTGTGGAAAGCAAGAAAGGGGTTTTTGTCTTAAACTGACCTCATTCCACTGCTATTGCTAAATGGATGGATTTAAATTTACCCAGACCCATTAAGATTTAGGCTTAATGAGTTGTTACAACTGTTAGTTGCCTATGCTTTTTTAAGCATAAACTTTTACAGAGAGAGAAAGAGAGAGATATAATGCCTTTTGTCATTGTACTGCTTGCAAGTACAATGAAGTTTCAATCATTGCATATTCCCTCATGCTCTCCTGTGTGATACACACAGACATTTACAGGTGAGAGTGATATTTTTCAGGCAGAGCACAGGGTCAGTAATTTTTTTCATGTCCCTGGAGCATTTGGGGTTAAGGGGCCCCAAATGAGATGTGACAATTCTACCATCCACTGATGCAAAAACTTTCAATGAATACACCAGGTACAGGAACTGTTTTAATATAGCAAGTCAGTTTCGCCTGGCATTGTACCATCACGTTACTGAAGGTTAGTGGCACAAAGAAAAGAGTGCCAGAAGGAGGCATCAGACTTCTTGCTAACCACATCCAGGGGTGGAGGTTACAGAGCAAGGCCCAGTGTGAGCCACCAGGACTGCTAGCACTGATAGCTGGTTTTTTGTAAACCTTATGGGTAGCCATACAGCCTGGGGCAAGTGCAGTGACACCCAGGAGGTCTGCAGAAGTCATGGACCTAGACTTCACAGCAGGGCTATTTGTCGCAAGCCATGAACCTCCTCAGAAGGTGGCTGACTCCCACAATCAGCTAATCCTAGAGAGTGGACCTGGATCTGAGAGATATGGAGACAAAACCAGATCCATTGCCAAGGGACAGTCAAGCTCCTCCCCCTGAACCTAATGATTTAAACTTACTGTGCCATATGCAGAAGTTACATAAGTAATATACGCCTTTAGAACAGCAATTCCATTCATCTCATTGATCAACAACTTTTTGAACTGAGACTAGGCACCCTAAAATTGTGACTCCATTAAACACCGGCAAGAAGACTATTTGCATTTGAAGGAGTAGAGAACCTCTACTGTTGACCTGACGAGTAGAGAAAAACACAGGTTCATCAAACTCTAGCTCCACACCCCAATACTTTGAAAACATTGTGCTTTTTGCACAACCTACTAGTTCAGCTCATACACTACAACTTCTAGCCAGCCAGATGCAAGGGACTATCAGGTCAGTGAATGAATTGGTAAGGATGCTGCTAAGGGGGAAATCAGGCCCTGCTCAGTCTGACGTTATCATTGCCAACTTTGGAGATCATCAGGATCATGATACTTCTTGTTTTCATTTCATCACTTCATCTCTGCACTTGTGGACTCTGGACAGTCTTCCAAATAAGGGAATCGTTTAGCCAACAAAATGGGATCTCTAAAGGCAAGGATTACAATAAATTCCATCAAATTTTGCTACTGTCCAGTGGCCACATTTAAAAAGCCATGGAATGGCTCCATAGGATCAGTGCTTTTGATCCTCCCTCACTAACTGCTGAGGATCTCAGACCACTGTTAGGTCGGAGAGGGGAATGGATGAGTCCACATTTAGGTTCAAAAATGATACTGCCTCTTACCTGATAGAGATTGTTCTTCTGCACCTAAAAGACAGATGTTTTGTGCATACAGTGGTACCTCAGTACTCGAACTCATTAAGACTCGAATTTCTTAAGAGTCGAACCAACCAGTTCAAAATAAATTACCTAGAACTCAATCTGAATCTCAGGAGTCAAACCATGAACGTCGACCTAATGTGTGGGGAAATGAGTCACACGGCACGTCTCTCAGTGGAAACATAGGGTAATGCTTCAGTCTAAGCTTCACATTCGCTGTGAGAGCATCGTGCATGTTTACACTAGCTGAATACATACAGTGGGGCAAAAAAGTATTTAGTCAGCCACCGATTGTGCAAGTTCTCCCACTTAAAATGATGACAGAG
>JAODUD010000040.1:2084522-2097498 GCA_026784285.1 Stomatorhinus walkeri | reverse complement strand
CCCCCCCCCCCCCCCCCCCCCCCCCCCCCCCCCCCCCCCCCCCCCCCCCCCCCCCCCCCCCCCCCCCCCCACAAAAAGTCCTCATTAATATGTAAACACCCTACTAGCCGCTACCCGCCACCTCACAGCCAAAATCAATTTGTCATAAATCTCACCTCTTTGTTTATTTAATTGCTTTATCGGAGTCAGACGAATCATTTTTATTGACAGATAGGCACTTTATTTTCTGGACGTCGTCTGCGGTGTGGTTAGGGCTGCAGTCTGCATGCTACGCGTGTGGTTCTGTGAATCGAATTCTTTTAATTTAGGGAGATAATGTAAGAGTCTGTGTTTGACCTCTCCCACGAGTATTTCGGCTCTCGGGGTGAATGGAAGCTCTGGTTTTGCTCTCGGTGAGCACAGTCTGGCACTAAAACACAGGCTGCTTCCTATGCCTGTGTTATTACGGAGCGCAGCTTAACTAAAAGCCTTCTTAAAGAACTTAACAGCTTGTACGGTGGGCCATCAGGCAACAGCAGGCAGAATCTCATCCAAATGCATAAAACGTGATTTAAACAGTCATAAGACCATCTCAAGTGAGGTAGAGATGCTCTTTGTTAATACCAGTTAATACAGTAACAAAAAAAAACATAAACAGAAAAGGCAAAAAAATGTTAACGTGCTATAAGCTGTTGAATTATACTGAGAAAATAGTATGGATGATTGATGGTTTGCTAACTGCTTTTGTAAATTCTCGGGTCACACCAGAGCTCTGGGTGCCCGTGTCAGTCCATTCTTGCTTCACATAATACGCAGTGTTTTATTGTGATGTATGTGGAGCTGTGTCAACAACAGAGTTTTAACAAGAATATCATTTTATAGAGTCATAATATATGTTAATATATTAAGATAAATTACCGCATATGTGGGCCAGTGTTTATGTGCCTGTATGTAACCTATACACACTTCTACAGCCATCATTATAATGCATAACAGCAGATCAATAGAACTATTCAAAGACATCATTGAATTACCACGTTGCCGTGTGTATATTATTTAGTTAAACTGCTGGACATTTAGCGCAAGATGTAAACTGATAATAATTCACATTTTATGTGTTGAAAAACTGTCATTTCCTACTCAGGTAAATTAAACGATTTAAACTGAACTGGTATTACTGATTAAGACAAGACGTGACTTATGCTACATACCAAGTCACCATATCAGAGACCATGCACTGGAAAGATTTAGAAACATAAAAATCTGAAAGTGAATAAACGTGTTGGAGGGGGCAAATGTACACTTTACATTTCTTGGCTTTTTTTAAATATATAATTTCCCTTTTTTGGGACACATTTTCTGGCTCTCTGGGGCCTTGTATCTGGAGTCATTGAAGGATTAACCACAGATTAAGCAGAAATAAATAATTCAGATGGTTCCTGACAGGGAATGAGCCATCGCAGTTCTGTGTGTGAGTCTGTCTGTGTGCGTTTTGATGTTTCAAACGTTTGTACCAAAGAGAGTAATTCTAGAAAGTATTTCAATAAAAACTTACATTTTTATATATTTGTTTGTGTGTGTGTGTGTAAGTGTGTACACAAGCAACATGTACTGTTTCATTTAAACCTGTTTTGTTTACTTTATTATATAATGTATTATTTTAGTAGATTTTATTATATAAAACCTGTTCTGCAAAAGTGATTTTGCAGAAATCCTGCTCTCATCCGCTGTTTGGATGTAAACGCAGGGTTGCTAAGACAGAGAGGTAAACAGACAGCGCCTGAATGTGTGTGTGTGTGGCTGTTTCTCTGAACAGATGTCCTGGGAGTCACTAATCAGAAGCAGCGACTCCAGGGACGCTTAAGAGAAGCGCAAACATCAAGCTGAGCTACGATCCTGCTCCCCGTCCAGTCCTGGAGTATGAAACAAAATGTGCAACTCATCTAATAATAATCATTAATTCCTCCTGCAATATGTTTGGTCGATTGCCTTCCTCAAGCTATGATTCACCCAGCAGTTATTTATTTATCTTTTTTTAATAATTGCATTCGTAGAAATGTGTCAAGCTGAGGTTGGAGAGTTTTGTATTATATTAGCATTTGTCCTGCATAATACTCCCCGCAGCTTTTTACGCTACACAACTGTGAGATGCATGTGACCTGTCTCGCGTTGCCCCAGAAACCTAACAAATATAATGATATCTGTCCGTCGTCAACACCCTCATCTTGGAGCTAACTGCAAGGCAAGCATTGAACCTGCTCCTTGTCGCATGTCCGCAGTTATGTCCTCCATCGCCTGTGCACCCTCCGAGCCAACAGTGTTGCGACGTCAGGCAACCGGTCACAAATATAACATAAATAAATTGCACCGGAGGCTGCGCTTTGGGCCTGTGCCGGCGGTTGCCATGTTTACCCGCAGATCCGGGGGCCCTGCTGTTTGTGCGCAGAAGGCCAAACACCCATTACGCCGCATGTCAGCGTCATAAACAATGGCTGCGTGGCCGCGGACAAGAGGCGCCGCGGTAATGGAAGCACTGAATCAATGTTGAGCGCCAGGTCCGCACCCGCTGGCCGCAGGACGATACCCTGGACGGCACGGATGGGAGTTGGGTGAGCCGACAGCAGGGAGAGAGGAGGACAGCACACACACGGACACACGCACCTGATGACTTTGGTACCTTCTGACTGGAACCTCACCACCCGGGTTTTCTTATCGGCCTGTAAGCAGGCTGCTGAGCATTATCAGGCTCCGTAATCATCGTTTTTTGCTTTCAGGCTGTCAAAAGGAGTACCTGTAGGACACGTGGATCATTGTCCCATGAAGGCCTTTCGCTAACATCTCAGGGCCAAAGTAATTGGGAGGCGGCATCATAAACAAGGTCCCGCTGTCGACTAAGGATGTCTTGGATCTTCTCGAAGGCTGTTAGGAAGGATCTTGGTCCCCCAACTTCAAGATGATGCACAAGTCAGTATGTCTGATGCCAAAGGTATAATCCTGTGGAGAGGCAGCAGGGCATCGTCGCTGGGGGGTGTGTCAGGTCCACCTTCCCCACGCTCACATCCCAGTTGCATCCGGGGCTCTCTTCCGAGGAAGAATTGGGAGAGAGCAGCCTAATTTTGGTAGCTCGCTCCATGAAATGGCCCCAAAGTCAATCTCTCACGACCAGTAATGTGATAGCGCCCCGGGAGATGTTTTCAATTATTTGAAAACACCAGAGCCGCCCACAACACAATGTCTGTGGGGAGCGGAGTGCAAATGAGGGGGAGCGCCGTGTATGGCGAGAGGTGGAAGGGCACCCCCCCGTTTCGGGCCGGCGTACTGTGCATGAGAGCAGAGTGCTATGTGTGCTCAGATGACATGTGCGTCACCAAAGATGCCGCGGTCACTTCAGTCTTCAACGTTTTAAATCATGCAAAAGTCCACTTGGATGGTTGGTGGTCGTTGGCGTGGTCCCTGCTCCCGCAGAAAAAATGTGACATAAAGCAAGCTTGCAAAAAGGTTGATATGCAAAGCAGAGAAACGATCACAGGCTCCGCTGTGCACTACTTAACAGTCTCCTGCGGGTGACTCTTGGTGTCGTGTGGCCCAGGTCTCAGGAAGGTCTTTCAAAGGTCCTTCAAAAGCACAGAAAGCATATAAAAGAGAAAATGAAGTGCAATGAACACGAGGTGCTTCCCGCTTTTGTTTTTTTTTATTATTATTTTTCCCATCGCTGGCAACCTTCACAGAGCCAGTGTCCTTCAGGGCTCTGTTTGTGTGGGTGGATTTTAAATTTGTCTTCAGGGAATTTCCGCAGTGTCTGGGAGCACCTGCAGGTGGGGCCCTTCGCTGACCAGGTCACCTTCTTTGAGTGGGGGCAGTTTCAGGATTAAAAAGTTAAATTAATAAATAAAAAGAACTTTTCTGCTTCTCATCACTTCAACGCCACCCATGAAGCCCTAAAAATCAGAGGCAAAGAAATGCACACTTTTGTGCTTGAAAGTTACTATTTACTCTTTTAATTGTAAGAGGAGTTTTCTTAACTTCCCGTAACCAAAACATTTTTGTCTCACAATTATTCAGGGTCCAAGCATTCATTTTTATTGCCCTCTTCTGTTGATTCATGAGACGTGGATGCCTTTCCCTCCAAAGCCATGTGCTCAGTCTGAGGGCACTGCGTGAGCAATTTCACACCATGCTTCAAACTGTGCTCCAAACTGCTTCCCGAACCACTTCCCCGAGTTCATGGCTCTAAAAATGAGCGTAGCTCCACGCTCTTCACTGCGCGCTTGGCCCCGAACCGCAGTGAAAGCATTTAAAAGCCCCCTCAGACCATTTCCCTCACGCCTGTCAGTGTGGCTCTGCCTGTATCAGGCAGCACACCATGTGATCTAAATCTCATTTAGACGAATCGTTTAAGAGCAACCCTAGACGAGTGTGTGTGTGTGTGTGTGTGTGTGTAATTGCTGCACACAGCACATTGTACTTTTACAGGGAATGGTGTATATCTCTGCATGAAGGAAATTAGCAAAATCACCCAGAGGAAGAACTTAGAATCAATTGTTCTGTAAAAACAGCTTGAGAGCCATGGGATCAGTCAGTCCTCTGTAAACAGATTAAACACACATGCTCACACACATATTGACACATGCACGCACGCACACATTTTTGGAAATTAAACCTGCAGTTTGTACTTGTCTTTTCTCTGTTCAAATGATGTGATTAATGATCACAAATGGATCAGATTCTCTCCAGTGCATTCCACGGTAGCCGTTCTGACCTCTGTGGGAGTTTGCCAGGAGAGTTAGGTCTTTGGAGGCTCCCAGGGCAAAGCGCAGGGGCTCACTGGGGCTTATTTACTGCATTCCGATCTGCACAGTTTGGTGGTCCACCTGGTGGGCACTGTGGAGCTCCTGGGCCCCAGGGCACAGAAGGACGCCACGTGCCTGAGGAGGCATCAGGGGCCTCTCCATCACAGAGCTGCCTGTAAGTGGGACCGTTGCGAGCACCGATGAAAGTCATTACCAAGAGAAGCTTCTGGAGGGATCTGTGCCGCTGTCAGTGGCGCTGTCTATCAGATGCCTCCTCGATCGAGGATCCGCAAAGTGCAGGCAGCACTCGAAAATTGAGTTGACAATGCCGGTAACAGGCATCCATGGCTTGCAGAAATTGATGTTTTGGATGGCGTGTGGCCTGGACATCAGCGAGTCCCCTGCCATGATGCAAGCGGGCGAACTGGACCACAAGTGCATTTTCTTTCATCTATTTTTTCTTGTTGTCCTCGAAGCAGGTAGAGATCAAATCAATAGTGGCTCCAGCCTTACACAGGAGGAGAGATAACATCATTTTACTGCTTCTATATGGGTGGGGAGGAGTGTTATGGAGAGCTTCAGTGGGTAACTCTGAAAAAAATGGCATTGCGGTGACTATAGCTGTGGGATTTTAAATTTTGGCCTGATTTATTACAAAGAATTAGTGGATTGTGGTTCCTGAAGGATCAGATTCTGAGCAGGATTCACAGGATCTATTTGTGTCATATGTATAAACAGGCATAAAAGCCATGTGATCATTATTTTGGATTATTTAGGGTTTTCGCTAAAGAATTGCACTCTGGGAAATACTATATGGAAATTCACAAGTGTGATGTGTTGCTTTTTCACAGTTGGTTTTCTTTCTTTAAATTTATTATTCATTTTCTACAAAAGGCAGAGCGGTTAATAACACAGGATTTAAACGAAGCCAGCTGTACACCGCTAATGTCAGGTCGCTGTCACACTGTCAAGATTTCAGGTTTCCTCTATTTATTTACCCTGCTTCTGCGTGAAGTCGAAGTCTTAAAAGCGGTTCCCCAAAATCATCTGCAAATCTTCTCGAGCGGATTAAACGCCGGCTGGAGAAAGCAGACTCACTGAAGCCATTTGCCCTGCAAACCAAATAGCTTAGATATGACAGCATCAAAGACGTAAATATTATTTTAAAGACTTTTCCCCCTCATCTAAGTTTCTTTCACTCGTCCTGGTCTGTGTCTTTTATGCCTTTGCCACAAATGTTTGAAATTATCCAATTCAGGATAATATCCATAATTACCCATTTAATGCGAAAGAAAATAAGTGAGCGGCTGGGCTTGTCAATGAGCTCTTCTTTGCTGGTGCGAGATGGACAGACACTTGAAAGTAAATGTGCTTAAAGACAGGCGCCGTGCCAGCGGAGGCCACAGAGCCACTCACTCCTGTAGGGGGCACTGTTGGTGATACCCTACTGCTACCCCTCTACCTCTCTGGGGTCACTCCACCCCAAAGCACCAATGGCCAGTTGGCTTGGCAGTCGACCAAAATGTCAGAGTTAACAAAGGCATCTCATGCTTTTTACAGGTATATCTGTTATAAGCAGAAAAAAGAGACTTTCATTATTTGTAACGCTAGACTGACTTTGTAAAGAGTGCAATTAATTATAATGGAGGATAATTCTTGGGAAAACAATGGGTTGGGATTTGACTGAAGTCCTCGGCCAAACGGGACCGGCTAATTGTTTCATCATCTACATCATCGGCGGCGGCGGCTAATATGCAGCGGTCATATATACGCAGCCGTAAAATTAAAGAAATCACAACTACCCATGAAAAGAAAAGAGGTTCCTGTTAAAGGTGCATCATCTTAAAAGTATTTATCTTGAAATCACACGTGGTCAGATATTCAGTGGCAGTATTTATGGTCACGACAATCACGTCATCTGCAAATTACCAGCAAATTCAGTGCATCTGCGATGCCGTATCTGAGATCACCCGTTCGAGAAGCACTCAGACTTCGAGCCGTGGCCTCTGGCCGCATTCGCTGATTCCTGTGCAGTTCTGAAAAGCTTCTTTCGGCTCATCAGCAGTCAGGCATGATGTACGTATGCGTGTTTCAGCGGGGACTCGCCAGCGAATCCCCCCTATGCATTTCTGCATGTTTGACAGCTTTGTCTGGAATAACAGGTGTCTGCCTAATCCTGCTGTATGCCTCTCCGCTTCCTCACTGTTTAATAGTGCGAGGGGGGGGGCAGACGCAGGCTTTCTGTGCTATAGAAAGTCTGGCAGATGTTGATGCGCATTTGATTTTTTTCTCCCTATTTATTTATTTTTTTAAAGCGTCCGTTCCCGTTCCGATGGGATTCTAATTTGGTACCCTGAAACCTCCTCCTCCGAGTGTCTGTGTCGAGGCGCCGAGGACACGTGATGGAGCTGACAAGTCCCCAGCAGATGGTTCCGGTTGTTGACAGGAATCCAAGCTCGGCAAACTCCCCTTCTTCCCGCCACATTTGCATAGCGGCACCTCGCGCACCTGGATGGCGCACTGCGCCTCCGGTTTTCCGGCACCTTCCCGCTCTTACAGGCGGATACCTGACAACCTTTGATTTCTCTTCATTATTTTATTTCTCCGGAAGATGCGGAGAACTGCGCAGTGCGGGGTGGAAGTCCGACAATGTGTATATTTGAAATTAGCTAAATTCCCAAGCGCTATGCTTTTGTTTATGGAGACTGGCACTCTGCAATGCATTGTGAGGCCACTAGGGTGCATCACTTCAGACGGGTGGCTCTACCCATGATCCTCTGTCTACCTATGATCCTCCTTAGCACAAGGATGCCCCACATCTCCTCAGCTTATCTGGGCTGCTGTGAAACTCCAAACGGCCATGTCTGAACGTCAGAAAGACAATGAGGCCTTCAGATCATCCTGGCGGCAAGACCTGAACCCAGAGAAGGAGCAGGAACCTCATCAGTGGACTGGAGCCCAACAGCCGGGGCGAGAGGATGCTGGTGAGCCGGACTTCTGTGTCTCTGAAAATTCTCCTGAAAATTTGGTAATTTTTGTTTAATTCATATCAGCAAGTTTTTAATTAAAGTGAAAGTGCCGGTGTGTGATTGGATTGGAACTTACATGCGCTATATCAGAGATGGAGAGGGAATTCTGCAGACCTGCGTGAGTCGTCGTATCAAAAGGAGAATCTCCTTGCAGTCTGGCCCGGTGGTGTGGCTCTTCGCAGTGGCACTAAAGCTGTAGTTAAATACCGCCGTCCTGTCTATTCCATTCCCCTCGATTGAAAATTAAAATGATACCAGATGTCTAAACAAGAAACTCAGCGTCGTTTTTTTTCCTCCCTCCTCCGCTGTCAAAATATTTACTTGTTGTGTTTTGTTAATATTATTTATTTATTAATTTGCCTGTGTCTGTATAATTGAGGCCTGGGAGACACAGAGTCTCCATCTGTTAGCTTCCTGGCTCCGAACAGTGGGGGCAGCGTGGCTCTGTGCGCCTTCACACTCTGCCTTCTGCAGCCCAACCAGCTCTTCCATGCCCCATGACCTTCATCATTCCACAAAGCTGTTCATTTTAATCTGCGTTCTGCCTTCCTTTTCCTTCAAGAATTCAATGTAAACTATTAATGCTTTTTAATTCTGTGGCAAATGCTGTTTATATTCCACTTAATTGGATTCCCGTGTGACAGAATGCATTGTTTTTAATCTATTTCTCGTGTGAGGTGTACCACATGAATCAAAGCGATTTTGAAAATGTAAAAAATTCTTAATTATTCTGATTGTACTTGTACTAATCCTTCCAGTCCCAACATTAAAAATAAACTTGTTATTGTACATATAAATATGGCATGAGATTATGTCATTGAATGGTAATGGTACCAAATAAAACGAACCAGGAATTCGGTTTTTTTCTGATTCGGTTGATTGGCTTCTGTGATAAGACATATTATATTATCGACACCCTTCAATAAAACATTAAGATACGAAGCAGCAAAGTACGACCAAGGAACTTCCCGAAGGTGCCCACTCAGAAACCCTGAGGACCTTCTTGAAGGTGCAGACCCACAAACCCTAGGTACCTTTCCGATGGTGGGAACCAACAAACCCCAAGGATGTTCCCGAAGGTGCAGACCCACACACCTTGAGGACGTTCCTGAACATGCAGACCTGCAAACGCTGAGAAACTTGCAAGGTGCTGACCCGCAAACCGTGAGGACCTTCCTGAAGGTGCAGGCCCACAAACCCAGAGGACCTCCCCAAAGGTGCAGACCTACAGGTCTTGAGACCTTCCTGAATATGCAGACCTGCCTAAGCCCTGAGGACTTTCCTGAAGGTGTAGGCCAGCAAACCCTGAGGACCTTCTCGAAGGTACAGACCCAAAAACTCTGAGGGCCTTCTCGAAGGTACAGACCCAAAAACTCTGAGGACCTTCCCAAATGTGGAGACCTGCAAACCATGAGGACCTTCACAGATGTGCAGACCTCCAAACCCTGAAGTCCTTCCTGGAGGTGCAGACCTGCAAACTCAGAGGGCATTCCCAAATGTGCAGACCATCAAACCACAAGGAACTTCCCAAAGGTGCAGACTCAAAAATCATGAGGACCTTCCTGAATATGCAGACTTGCAAACCCACAAACCCCAATGACCTTCCCAAAGGTGCAGACCTGCAAGCTCTGAGGACCTTCCTGAAAGTGCAGGCTCACAAACCCCAAGGGACTTCTGGAAGGTTCCGGTCTACAAACCACAGGGACTTTTATTGATGTGAATACCTGCAAACCCTGCCAAACTTCTCAAAGGTGCATACCCACAAACCTCAACAACCTTCTGGAAGGAGCAGACCCACAAACTCCAAGGACCTTCTCAAAGGTGCAGACCTACAAGTCTTGAGGACCTTCCTGAATATGCAGACATGCACACCCTTACGACCTTCCCGAAGGTGCAGACCCAAAAATCCTAAGGACCTTCTTGAATATGCAGACTTGAAAACCCCGATGAACTTCCCAAATGTGCAGACTCACAAACCCCAAGGACTTTCTGGAAGGTGCAGACCTGCAAACCCCAATGACCTTCCTGAAGATGCAGACCCAAAACCCCTGAGGACCTTCCTGAAGGTGCAGGCCTTCAAACTCTGAGGACCTTCTCAAAGGTACAGAACCACAAACCCTGAGGACCTTCCCAAAGGTGCAGAACCACAACCCATGAGGTCATTCACAAATATGCAGACCTCCAAACCCTGAAGACCTTCCTGGAGGTGCAGACCTGCAAACTCAGAGGGCATTCCCAAATGTGAAGACCATCAAACCACAAGGAACTTCCCAAAGGTGCAGACCCAAAAATCCTGAGGACCATCCTGAATATGCAGACTTACAAACCCACAAGTCCCAATGGTGCAGAACTGCAAGCTATGAGGACCTTCCTGAAGGTGCAGGCTCACAAACCCCAAGGACCTTCCGGAAGGTGCCGGTCTACAAACCACGAGGACTTTTCTGAATGTGCATACCTGCAAACCCTGCGAACTTCTCAAAGGTGCATACCCACAAACCTCAACAACCTTCTGGAAGGTGCAGACCCCAAGGACCAACCTGAAGGTGCAGACCCACAAGCTCCAACAACCATCCCAAAGCTGCAGAACTGCAAACTCTGAGTACCTTCTTGATGGCGCACACCTGCAAACCCTGAGGACCTTCCCAAAGGTGCAGTCCTACAAACTCTGAGTACCTTTTCATGGCACACACCTGCAAACCCTGAGGACCTTCCCAAAGGTGCAGACCTGCAAACTCTGAGTACCTTCTTGATGGCGCACACCTGCAAACCCCGAGGACCTTCCCAGATGTGTAGACCTGCAGTCTGTTGTTTTTTTTATCCATTACACTGCAGCTGACTGATGGTGATTTGGTTGAGTCCCTCTGACTCTGTCTGTAGAAAATTGGGTCATTGATAAAAAACGCACTATCAAAGGGGCTGAATCCTCATTTACATTTAGATGAGTATTGATTATTTATTTACTTGGCGAAGTGGGATTCCTTTCCAATCTTATCTCTCTCGTCTGTGCTTGACACCTGGAAAAGAGAGAAGGAGAGAGAGAGGGAGGGAGAGATAGAGTTCTTGACATTGCTCTAAGATAACAGCATTTTGTAGAACAGATAAAACTTCGAATGCTGTTGTTTTCCCTGCTCTGTTCTCCTCTCCTCTGCTTTTGACAGAAGGAGAAAGTTTGGAAAATTAAAACCGATGGCTCCCGTGTCGAGGGGGCCAGGGGAAGGGCTCTCAATTTACCGCCGTAACACACCAAATTGGGTGACTGGGAATGGTCAAGCTGCTAGCGATGAGGGGGGTGCCAGGGTCCGCCTTGGCTAAATTGTATTGGAAATGGTCTGTTTCTATCATTTAAAGAAAGGAATGCCCCCACACCCCCGAAATGTGTAATGAGTAGAGCAGTGTCAACACACCTCCAAGGTAAAGCTTCGTCGCAAACGTGTCACTTGATGCGCCTCAATGTTGCATTTGTGGCCTTAATTTAAATTAGTCACATATCCTTCATATGAAAATTCTGCATTTTTTTTAGTTAATAGCATGTGAGCCTCATTACCATGAAAAGGTGAGCATTAGTGGGATACATCCATAAATTTGCCATTGTGTTTTATTGATGCACATTCCCTTGGATTATGAAGGCCTGCTCGATGTATTCAGACCACAGTTCAGGTCCAGATATGGTGAAGCGGCATGGCTGTATTTTTTGGAAAAAAATGGCAATGCTATTCTTGAGTGTGACAGTGTGACCTGAGGGTGGGTGGAGCCTCACCAGGGAAACATTTCTCCTCCTCCTGTTGTTTTTTCCAGTTATCGTATTGAGTGCGGCATGTGACTGTGTGGGTTTGGATGCCTCACCTTTGATCAGATGGTTGCAGGTTCAAATCCCAGTGGTGGTAGAGTGATTTCGGTATCAGGCCCTTACCACCACCACCACCCCCCCCCCCCAATTGCCCTGGGGGCTGTCTGCTAAATGGGAGAAGCTAAACTAAAAATCCGGTATTTCAAAAGGAGGTTCGGCACTCGGCATAATGGGGAAGTCAGCTCGCCTCATAAAACACAGAGCTGATCTTTACTGTGGGGTAAACAGGCATCTTACACAAAAGTTTTTTTCTTGGTAAAAAGAAATGCATATGAACTGGAACAGCATGCATGCGGAACTGGTGTTCAGCTCACGCGCAGGCAGGCAGTCTGTGGCCTGACCAATACAGAATAACTCCAGAATAACTTTGCACCTAAACACCTTCTGCAGGTCATCTTCTCTGTCCTTTTAGCGCAACATCACAGTCTCGACCTGGAATGTTCCGGATTATCCCTATGGCGCTGCGCCCACCTCTTTATTCTGACCCGTGAGAAGTCAGCCCCCCCCCCCCCACAGTAACTGCACAGAGTGATTGTGGTACTTTGATCTTTGATCCTTGGTGCTGGTGACAGTTGCTTCACAACTTAATAGGTTGTGACCCCCACCACTGCGTGAATTCTGCTCTCACCTTATCATTCAGCAGAACTTAACTGTAGATATGCATACAGCTCCCTTCATTTTTACACTCTCTATATAAAGATATATATATATATATATATATATATATATAGAGAGAGAGAGAGAGACACACACACACATATATATATAAAAAGAAGTTAAATATATGTATCATCCATCCATCTATCCATCCATCCTGCTCAGATATCGGGATATTTCACATGTTTAATGTTATATATGCTGTGTAGCGCCTGCACAGAGGCAGCATGTATAAAAATGACATATATGTGTATGTATATGACGGTACGTGGTCCTGCAGTGGCGTGTAGCCCGACACTGACTCTGCGTGAGAGTGATATGAATAGCGGCCGGCTTTGTGCTTTTAAGATAAACCCTCTTAAAGGTGTCCGGCCCTCCCAAGTGCCTCGGCCTGTCAGACGCCTCCTGCTGAAATGCTGCTGTGGTGCTTTATGAACTTTATGAGAAAATAGTTTGGGTTTTTTTTTTTTTTTTGGACACTGACCACCTTTGGAGTTTTTTGCAGAGCAACTGTCTCACATGATGAGCCATTTTGGGATCCACAAGCGTCAGGTGTGTCTTTGTGTATGTGTGTGTGTGTGTGTGTGTGAGTCTGTCTGTGAGTGAGCGGGTATACCTATCCTTATGGGGACACAATGTCCCCATAGTGTGATAAATATCTGTTTTTTTTCCCT
>JAODUD010000040.1:2022001-2032560 GCA_026784285.1 Stomatorhinus walkeri | reverse complement strand
TGCGATGAACCCCACACCACCGCGCTCTCCTGCGATGAACCCCACACCACCGCGCTCTCCTGCGATGAACCCCACACTACTGTGCTCTCCTGTGTTGCTTCCCTCCCCCCATATTCCTGTGTACTCCCTTTTTGTTGATGCTGAGGCTTTCCCGTAACGACAGCACCACAGAAACAGTGTCACAGGGGAGCAGTGTTTCATTATTAAACATGTCTTATCACCTCTGGCAAAAAGAATAAAAAAAACTCTCCACACCTCTCTGTCCTAATTCGCTCATCTCCCCCAGACTCTTGGCGTTTTTATTTTGATTGTAATATGTGTCTTTGACGTTTCTTCATTTCCCTTGCTCTTTAATTGCTTTTGTTTGATTTTATAGACGCCAGGGAAGCAGCTTTTCCAGTTGTTTCTCCTGTTATTAAAGATCGTCTGAGTCTAGGGCTGCCTAGCACAAGCAGGAATGGACCAGTAACAGCCGTCCTGCCGGGGACGAAAGGGGAGGGGGAGGAATGTCTGTATCACATCAAGTAAATGCGAATCTTCTTCTCCACAGATTCAGAACTGCTCCCTCCCCACCAGTCAGCTGCCAATCACGACCCATCTACTTCCTCAAAATCACACTCCTGAGACGTTTTACAGCTCCGTCGTTCCTGGAGGATTCCGGAGCCTGCAATATTGCGAAACAACAGTAATTATAAAGGCACGATTTGTTCTACCCGGCGCTGGGAAATAGTTTAAATGTGCTGTTTTACGGGGAGAGAGCTGGTGGTTAAGTCGTTCGAGTACTATGCTGAAGCATATTTTGTATAATTTACCGGCGCTTGCTCAGCAGTCTTGTTTTATGGCTGGGATCGATCCGGCGGCTGAATCAACGCGCGTTAGAAGACTTACAAGAGACTGCGTCAGATTCCAAAGGTGTTACGAGGGTATTTTTCCCCGTGAACGCGCGTCTTTGGGACGGTGCGCGACTCCAACTGAGAGGCGCATCAGTTAGCGGCACGGCGTCGTGCACCTTTCATTACTGCCGTTGGATTACGCAGTGCAGATTGATGGATTCACTTGTTGCCGACCTCAAAGCATTAAGCTGCTCTTCGCGTCAATCTGGTTCTGGAGCAGATTCGAGATCAGATGTCATGGACCTTGCCTGCTGAGTCGTTCTTTGTCTTTGCCAGCCGATAATTAATTGATAAAATATCTTTGATTATTTCCTCCCCTTTCATAAACGTACAATTGTTGCATATAAAGGATAAATAAGCATAGTCTTCAAGCCTACATAATGCCGATCTGAAAGATTGGGGGACTCCGAAGGCCTGCTGTTTGACGCTGTTGCTCTCGCACTCCTGTATCATCGTGGGCCCAATATATTGTCAATAAGTGCACGCAAACGTCTCTCTGGTTAATAATTTGAGATTGCTATGGTAAAAATACCAGACACCAAACCAGACTGAGTTACCGTTAAAAAGGTTACCGTTATGTTGAGTTATATAGCGAGCTGTTCGACACTTGTAAAACCCCGTTAGTGTCATTGAGAAAAACATTTTATTTTATAGATTTCATGCAAGTTGTAATTTCTTATGACTAAGAGCTGTTTTATGTAAACTTAAGAGGACATTTTACAAAGGCTGTGAAATTTAATGTAGTATAACCTTTTTTTCAGAGACCTGGGGGGTTATAAAACAGAATGAAAATAAACCCCGAACTACACACGAAACACACGTAATAAAATAGACAATAGCCATTCGTCTGTTAAATAAATTACTGTGAATATGAGAAACCACATTTAGCTATATATTTGGATTACAGTCGATACGTTATCCGACTTACGTGTACTGCTGAACATTGCACTTATACCGGCAATCAGCACATTTTTGGTCCTAAAAGCGGAATAAGAGTACGGTGAAATTATATGGACAAGAAACGTTTTATGACAATACCAGTAAACTTTAAGCTTTAAAAAAACGCCGCTCCCAGGATGTTGACAGAGGGCGTAGTACAATAAAGCTGACATTTCAGAGAAGTTACACATGCCAATGAAACGGGCACTGGAGTAGTTTAAACAGGTAGTGATGGATGAAGTGCAGTAATCGAGGTTTTGTTGTACCGAAATAAACACGTAAAAACGTAGTTAAAAAAGGCGTCCTTATATGCACCGCCTTAATGTTTAACTGCATTCTGTTCGTTCAAAGCACAAAAACTTTGTTGCCTCAAAAATGAAATCGAATAACAATTTGTAAAAAAAAAAACATTAAAGGCGTGTCACTTATTTTATTCCTCAATGTATATTTATATGTTCTTTTGGTTAAAACCATAACATGCAATTATTCTGCAACCGTGTAGATTTGACTAGAGTGAGGGTTCACTGCTAATTTTACGTTATAATTATTATTTTTCCGTATAAAGTCAAGGTTCCTTCGGATCATAATTACGCCGAGATGTCTCATTTTAAATGTTGATTTGGTTTCACCGCGCTGTGTGTCTAGGTGCTCTTTGTCTTGATGGAGACAGCGGGGAATATTCCTCGTGAATGCTGCGACTGCCACCTGCAGGACACCGACGGGATCTATTCTTGCATCGGACGCCATTGGCAGAACTTGTGCCGTAAGTGTAATTAGGCCGCTTTTCCAACACTGCCCTAAGACGTGCCCCGTGTGCACCCCAAGCTCGTGGGTGACTCCAAACGTTGACTTAAGTTTATCTAAACATCCCATTAACTGATTAATCAAAGTCTGAAGCCTACATGTAAAATAGTCACATCCTGGTGACATTCTAATGAGCTGCATATGTGTATTGGGTACAAATGCTTCCTTCATAAAAAAGACACCTTCTCTCGTACCCAAAGTTCAGAAAGGTTAGTACTACAGCCGCATCGCCTCCTGCTGTCCATATCTAACAATGAAGGCTTCACCGCTCTGCACACAGTCCAGATAAAGAACTGAGCCATGCTGTACTGGAGCTTTGGAGATCTGGACACATTTTACTTGATGGAGACCAAAACTTTGACTTTCCAAGCCAAACACTGGTATGTATGACCTAGTGAAAAGACACCAGTCTGTCGCTATGGATATGCGGTGTGAAGTTTGGCTGGGTGGTACTTGTGTCTCCCCAGAACCAAACCCAAGGTCACTGAAGCTCTTAAGCTCTCTGTCCTCTGGGAGAATAGGACTGTGTAATGATGCTAGAAAGCAATCAGCCCAGGGCCTTCTGTGGGCTATCCGCTGTGGGGCTCTCCACTGTGGGCAACGGCATCAGATGCAACATCACTCCAATCTGAAGTATGTGAAACTAAATGCAGTCCCATCTAAGCCCAAGAATCCCTTATCGGCATCCCTGATCATTTTTGGAAGTAAACACACAAACTCCATGGTGATGAGGAGAAGATACTGTAAGCAGTGTTTAAGTGTAAATGGATCACGGGGTGAGGACCGAGTTACTGTAGGTCAGGGGCTTAGAAATACATAAGGGTCCAGGATCACACGCGAATGACTACATATAAAAAATTTTAAAACCTTGGGCACAGAAAATGTGTTAAGTAAACACTCATTTGTTGGCTAGATAAGAGCGTCATACAGGCATGTACATCACGGCTGGTTTAGCTTTGGTAAGAGAATTTAGCCGAATATGGTTTTTTGGTTTGACAAACCGGCAATGAAACACTCATGTGATTCACATTCACACGTTTAAGCCTCGTGACCCCTAAATAGCTTGAGTCGTTTTTCCCTTTCCTCGAATTGGAAGGTCCCCCCCTGCATGCAAAAAAGCCCCCTTTTCCAGTTTGAATTACTTGTCATTTTTGCACACAAGACCGCAGCGTAGATGCCTCATTAGAAGAAATGTGTCACCACGCTGCATCCGCTGCTATCGGCACGAGATCTGGGAAAGAAACGGTTTTCCAGAGAAGAGTGTGGAAAATCAGGAGATGTCTAGGTTTCCGTCCTCGGGTTGCTTTTTTTTTTTTAATAAAATAAACTTTATTTTTGGGAGTGATGCAAAAATGGACTCTATTAAATTGTCTGAAAGTTCCAAGGCAATATCTACTAAACTCCTATAAATTAGAAACATGCTAGTTAATCACTGTCTTGTACTTCATTTACACACTGTGTGTGTTACGTATGAGCAGAGCATAAGTCCAGTAGTTCATTTCACACCGATGACCTCCACATTTTAAGCAGTTTGACTCAAAGGTTTAGGGCAGGGGTGCTGAAAGGCCGGTGTGGACGCAGGTTTTTTTGGGGTAACCTTTAGGTCAGCTGTTTAAACCCAGGTGTGAGGAGGACTCAGCCAACCAGTCCTCTAATTGGTAATCTAATTAGGGAGTTGCAGTGAAAACCTGCATACAAAATGGCTGTTTCTGGGTAAGATTGTTCACCCTTGATTTAGGGATTCAGTGGTTCATTCTTGTAACAATATTCCCTGAGGTCCAATTTTTAGAATTCAACTTAGCCTAACTTCAGTCAAATTAATACCATTTTTAAAATAATACCAACTGTGACCTAACATCTTCCAGTTATTTCATAATTTATAAAGACATTATACAAAACAATTCAAACAGCCATTCTGTCAACACATACTTAAAGATTATATTATTACTCTCGATTAGCAACAAGACATTTTTTCTGCCCTTCCCGTTTTGGAAAGCATAACGAAAAAACCTTGCAGTTATCATTTAAGATTTAAAACGAGAGGTAAAACAATACAATCGCTGGACACACACACACACTGTTCGTTATGAAATCTATTTCTGAATACTTATTTCGGTTCCTTTCCACCGTCTTTACAGAGGAAAATCGGTTAATCAGTTAATGTGAGTTAGTGTAACAAATTTTGGCAACGTCCACAAACGGCAGTCTATGGCAAATGATGCAATTATCTTAGCGAAGTAGAGATCCAACGAGGGAAGCCAATGAAAAGCCCGCACCCGCAATTAGTGCGCTGTCACATGATAGTGATAAGCAAATTATTATCGTATACGGAATCTGTGCTGAATAAACGATATAGCTTAAGCTCCAAAATACACATTCTTTTAACACAATTCATAAAACACACAACATGTAAACCCCCACCATAATCAGCATGTCCAAAGACATGCTCATTATGGTGGGGTTTTACATGTTGTGTGTATTATTATGAATTATGTTCAAATAATGTACATTTTACACGACATTTGCGCTGTCCATGCCAAACATGAAATACTTCAATAAGTTTTAATATTTTATACAAATGGGGAATGCGGGATTGTTTACCATACGAAACAAAACATCATGGAAATAGAATTCCTCTGTCCATATTATGAATAAAGTCTCAGCTCAAAGGGGAACCGAGCGTGTGAAGGCTACACTGGAGTCTTATCAGTTTTTACTGCTCGTCGTTTCCTTCTTTTTGGTTTTAAGGTTTATAACAGTAAATGATCTGTGTTCCTGTTTAGAAATCGCGTCCTTATATTAATCAAAACAGGTCTGCATGCTGCAATTTGTCTCAGTTTTGACAGGCAGTAAACTAAGATGAAATACACGTATTGCACGTCATTTACATTGCATGCTCGTTACTGATCGACGCATCCTGCTTCTGGACCGCAGCATCGGTGTGAGTGACACGCCACATTAATTCATATGTTAAATTTATTTATTTAGCTTAATTTTGAATGTTAACTATAAGTTAAACCGCGACGCCTTTGTTTGCGGTAAGCGTGAATTTCTTAAGCCGGGCTTTGTGGCAATAACGACGTAAAGGAGACGACAAAAATATAAGTTATTTGGGAGCGGGGGGTTAGAGGGGAGCTGGCACTCAACAGCCTCCCCCCAGAGACAGCGGGTGTGCGGCGCACACCAGTGTGTGAAGTCATGTGAGCGGTGTGCTGGACTTATTATCTGTGATTTCAGCGCCATCTGGGCCAGTCCCCCAGGCTGTTTATATCCTCATTCAACAATCTGACATCAATGTGGAAGCCAGTCGCCCCCCCGTCAGGCCCTGGCAGCTCCCGTGCCTGACCCTCCGCGCAGCACGTCCGGGAAGACGGTATTTACACATGGAACGGGCTTTTTACTTATTGCTAAATACGAAAAGCCCGGCTAACGTCTGCTGACGGGCTGCTAAGTGAAGCGTAAAGAGTTCATCGAGCATCCTGACGTTTCCTACAGCCAGATCGGGAGTAGCACCGCGGAAAGGAAGGGGGCTTGGAGTCCAGACGCAGGAACACGTCATGTAGCGCAGCGGGGAGCATGGTGGTCAGGACATGAACATATAACACGGTGTTTGTCAGTTTAACTCCCGTGAGGGCTTCTGATGTAGTGCCGGGGAGTACGATACTTGCCCTCAGTAGCTCCTGGTAAATTCGCTAGTTTGCATAAAAGAATGAGATTTACAATAAAATAAGAACTTATTTCAGCAGTCTATAAGCTGGTACTCACAGGGAGTGCTAACACAAACACACGTTGCTGGAACAAATCTAAATGCAAATTAAGCCACGGTAACTATTCCCACGCAAAGCCGCTACCCCACCGCGCGTGTATTTAGACTGGAGCTCAAAGCTAAAGAATGGAGGTGCGGCCTGATATTAGACGGGAAATAACTCGGATTACAAATCAGCCGTTTGCACCCGTTTCCTGCAGTAATTAAACATCGCGTGTGGGCCATCTGTCTAAGGGACTGACCGAGCGCGCGCACAACCTGCGCGCATGCGCAAGCGTGACATGGCGGCCGGAACTCCTGCTGGGTGACGTACACTTCACTGACTCCTCGTCTGGCTGAGGTGCTCCTACCCGGCTGTTCCCCATCTTCTCCCCTGCAAGATTGCAGAGCTCACTGCAGAGGTGCACTATGGCCGGCATATCGGGTTTAAAAATCCTTGCGTGTCGTAAGTATCGACCTAAGAGAAGGCAGCCCATCCAGCAGTTTGTATTCATTATAGCAGGAGTGGGCAATCTTATCCACAAAGGGCCGGTATGTATGCGGGGTTTTGGTTTTTGGGATAACCTTTAGGTCAGCTGTTCAAACCCAGGAGTGAGGTGCCAATCAGTCCTCTAATTAGTGACCTAATTAGGGAGTTGCAGCAAAAACCTGCATATACACTGGCCCTTTGCGGATAAGATTGGCCACCCCTGCATTATAGGTTCCATGCTGCATCTTCCGGGAGGGATTAACGATTGAACCAAACATATCATATGATTTTACACAGATGCCACCTCACTTTCAAAGTTGAATTGTCTAATTTGTCACGTTTTTCCTTCACAGCATAAAAACAGTGTTGCACGTATCTTTATATACAGTCCACCCCCATACTTTTCATGACGGGTCCATTTGACCTTCTTGCAGGACTCCTGATACTGCTCAAAGGCCTTGCCGTGCTTCATCTGTCTAGAGCATAAATCCTGATTTACAATGGACAAGTGCCTTTCCTCTGCCCACCCCCCACCTGACAGGCAATAGCCTATCGCATATGGCCTGTGCCTGTCTGACGACACAGAGGAACTCTGGCCACCTCCTCCGCATTTCTTTCCCCACCTCAATGAGAAGCAGGAGCGCTGTTCACAAACTGCATTTTTATTTTCTGCCCATTTCCCACGGTAACGCAGTTAGTGAATTATTAATGGCTGACTTATAAACACCACATCTGTGCCAAGTCATTATGGGGGGGGGATCAAAAACAAATTCGCCAAAATGTGATGAATCGCAAGTGTCAGAAAATGGAAATGCAGCAGATTCTTTGAATCTTTTAAATTTTATATAATGCAGTAATCAGTCTGGACAGGATGCATTTCCCCATTGTGGCCAAACAGAGCTTGGTCCATTTTGAAATGGTTTAGTACAACTCCTCCAATTCGTGGGAATTTGACACCCAACGGTTGTGGGCACCCATAACATTCGACATCCTAGATAAACCGTACCGGGGCAGGATTTCGCCTCACTATATGGTTCTGCTGGACCCATTTCAAAAGAGGCCTCCCTTCAGCAAAACAGTTAAAACAGAAATGTTAAATGGTTCAAAAGCTTGACAGTCGACCAGGGGACTAATATCAATACATTTATATAGTGCCCTTCACAAACCCAAGGTCACTTTACACTAAACACTAAACAGCATTTCTCAAATTAAACTCCGGATGTATTTGAATGTATAAATTGTTAAGTGTTTTATTAGACATCCAGTATATATACAAACAGGCCCACGGCCAGGTCACACCAGTCCTTTCTTAGGAAATGAAACCAGACCAAGCTAAAACCCGAGTGCAGACCAAAGTGGACCTGCTGTTCAGTCAAACCCAGAAACACAGACCTTTGCAGTTATCATGGTGGCCTGTGTGATGACATCATCCTGCCACCTACATTACAATATTACTGTTGATGTAGCTACATTTTAAACTATGTTTATTCCTACATCTAAGCACCTATTCATAAAGTAACACTAGAAATGCAGCTGGAATTTGTGTAGACAGACCCAAGGAGACGCGTTTGAGAGAAGTACAGACCTGAGAACTGCTCTGCATCAAGTCTTCCACATCACGGACTCCACGTCACCCTGCACGTCTCAAAATCTCAGCTCTGCAGTCTCCGGGAAGCAGCAAAATAATCCCACGTCTTCACAGTAAAAACATTGTTAGTGGAGGCTCTGCTGGCCACAACTGAGGGGACTGAGAAAGGGGTGCAAGTGTGACCCCGGGCACATGAAAGCGCCGAGAATGGCAGGGTAACCCTGAGCTTCTCCTGCACACACACATCAGAGAGAAAGACATCTATTTTCTTAAAGGAACAACTAGCAGTTGGGTAGAAAGTTTTGCTCCATCAGTCTTTTATAAAGAATCACAAAAAGGAAAATAATGATATACCTCCTCTAAATAATCAGTGGAGGGCTGAAGTCAGCACTTAAGTCAAAAGTCAGTGGATATTACAGTTTTTGTTATATTTTAATACAATGGAGAAAAGCATTTATAGAACACAATCAGGGACATACAATACTTAGCCATTACCAAAAGTGCACATAAACAGAACATTCCTCTATCTGCAGCCAGAACCAGGCCAGAACGCTTCACTGGACCGGGGACCCCGTGACGCCTCCCTTCATCAAGCACTTACCTCTGACTGCAGGGAAGATGATAATGTTTTTAGGAAAGTTTCTTCCCCCAAAAAACTCCAACAACATATGTGAAAGTTAACAGTCCCTTTCTGAAACCTGCGAGGAGGTAGAGCTTTAATCAGATCAGTGTCTGCATGCCTAGATATTTACATCCTGTGTCAGCGCACGCTGTTATGGGGGCTCTCCGCGTCGGCCAGACAGAGAAAGACAAAGAGAGAGAAAGTCAGAGAGACAGAGACAGATAGAGAGACAGCCTCACACGACATGCATTGACCCATTTGTTCGAGACCAGGCCCGACCGCAATGAGAGGAACCAGGCAGCCAAACTTCAGCTGACCTTAAAGCGAAATCTTCTTACATGTATTAAAATGACCATCCTCATTTTTTCCCAAAAGAATTCCACCATCTAGCTGCACACTTAAAACAGGAGTTATAACACTGAAAGACAGAGTGTTTGTTACAAAAAAAAAAAAAATGGCAGCTAGTTTGCCAAAAACAGTGGGGGACTTGGGAGGCTTAAATGACCCAGGGGGATTCAAAGTGGGAGGGTTGTCTTTGGTGGCAAGGGGAACAGAAGGGTGGGGTCGGGGGAGTTGTTGACCGAGGTCCTTTAATCCAGTTGGTAAACCCCGTCCTGCTCGGTGGGGCAGTGAGCTGCTCCGTGCCCTATAACTGGCACACGCATCCCAAGGCACTGCTTCTAGGGTGTGGTGTGAAGGTGGGGTGGGGAAGTGCAATGACACCTGACCAATCAGGGAGCTTTGGAAAATCTGGACCGTGCAAGATGTGATTGTCCCTCATAATTCACAGGATCTGGTCTCATCCTAAACCACGGCAAGCCATCCCCTTGTCCTCTCCCTCCCGCCGTCGATCTCAAGACCAGGCAGGATAAACTTGCGGAAAAAAGCGTCAAGCAGAGAGCCACCCAGCAAGCCAGCTGTAAGTCAGGAATACAAACACGCCTGTTCTCACGTCCCGTGCTTAAAAGCCGCAATGGAGTGAGCTTAACCGATTTGCTTATACATCAGGTGCGACTCGCAGGAAACTGTCCAGGAATGCCGAAATAAACCCTTCAGGTAAAAGCTGGAAACACCTGGAATCTACCTGCTCGGTCTGGTAGGTCTATGATGGGCCGAAGTAGCGTCCCCCACTGCAGGTACGCCCCCATGCCAGCGCACGCCCAAGAGCACATTGTCACTGTGGTCCCTTTTCCACCTGTCTGATCCGTATCATTATTTCTAAGTGTTTAAATAGATATAAAATTCTGAAAAGCAGAGACGCGCTGCTCAGTGTCAGAGAAACAGAGGATGGGCAATTAAAAAAAAAAGACAGGAATTCAGTCTCTGGTTGAAAAGCTGTTTTGGTGTTTCCTGGTGACCCAAGCCTTGGTTGGGTCGGGGCAGGTCAGGTCTGCTGTCCTCTATGCTCTATGTACAGCTATACAGAAGGAAGGGCGGGTACGGGGGGAGGGGACGCAGTCATGGCACCCTTCCCCTCG
>JAODUD010000040.1:1983524-2014652 GCA_026784285.1 Stomatorhinus walkeri | reverse complement strand
GGCCCTTACTGGAGGCCGTGTCACGCTGGTGGCCTCTACGCCAGCTGAGGAGCCGGCCCTTACTGGAGGCCGTGTCACGCTGGTGGCCTCTACGCCAGCTGAGGAGCCGGCCCTTACTGGAGGCCGTGTCATGCTGGCGTCTCTACAATTCAGGGTAGGTTCTTCATTTACAACAACACAGCCCTTCTTCTGCAGCCTTTGGGTCACTGGCCAGCATCCTTTAAGCCACACCTACCTGTCATCTCACATGCCCAAGAGAAATATTCCACAGCGAATGCTGTTTTTTTTTCTCTGCCTCAGAGTGGCCAATCCTATCGAGGCCACCCAACACGTGAAGCAAATTAAACCAATGAGGAGAAAGCCCACTGATGGTTGAGGAAACATGAGGTGAGGCTATGAGGGGGGGTGGCAGTGAGGCAGAGGCATCCCGGGCCTCCCCAGGGGGGGACGTTACCTGCGACTTCGCTTTCCGCAGTCCAATAGAGCACTGCGTGGGAACAGGACAGACAGCGTTGGGCTGGGAGGGACACTCCACACTGCAGAGAGCACAGCCAACACTGCGCACGGGGGAGCGGCCGCTGCCTGCTACTCTGTCTCCATTCATGCTCTGGGGGGACCCAGGCTGGCCAGGCAGAACACCACTTAGCTGCTCTCCCGTACGCAGTAGCCTGCTAAGGCTGTAATGAACCATGCTAAAAATCCAAGCACAAAATTATCGCAGAGTATGCTAACCTAATGATTAAGATGGTATTCATTTATTTAATTTGTCTATTCATTATATCGAATTTTCACAAGACTTTCATCTACGTTCTTATGCCAAATACGTAATGCATAAGACCAAAAGTTGCCTGCAAGTTCCCCTTTTATTTTATATTTAGTTACTATAAGAAATTAAGTAACTTAAATAAAATTATTTTTTAAACAGATTAATTCTATTTATTTAAATGCAAACTTGAATACTATCAAGCAATTCAATCTGCATTTCTATATGAGAAATTTTTGTGAACTATATTACTGTGTTCAGTAACTAGACTTCAACACATAATTTGGATGCCTGATGTTTATACTTTTGTTCCACAGATATTTACCAGCGTTATTTTTCAGTAGCTATTATTATAACAAGCTCCCTTGTTGCATGTATTGTAGAGCTAACTAGTTTTATGTATTCTGAATATTACCCTCAATAGATCAAAAACAGTAACTCTTCAACAGGCAATTCTACTGTCAAATAAATGAAATGATACGGAACGTAATTATTTGAACATTATCACCAAATCTGAAATAAATTAAATGGAGACTAATAACATTATCCGGAACTTCTTGTGTTTCAGCCTTAAGCCTACTTGAACAACTATATGTGGATAATATGCTGGTGATGCACAACTGTCGTAAACCATGGGGTCTAAGAATAGCTATTCCAATATGCTCTAAGTCAAGTCCAAAGTATGGGAATATTTGGGTTTCTACACGTTGGTAATAAAACTTGCCATATGGCAATTAAATACAGTGCAGGAAGCGCAAACTTTAGACTTAAAGAACTTTAAATATGTTAAGGGCATTGGTAGCGTGCTAACGCAGCCCTAAGTTGTTCATAAGAAAATGGATTACAACACTGAAGACAACATTCAGTATTCTAGTATTACAAATTTAAATGTTTCATAATTCTGAAAATCTCCAAATAATACAAGTCAATTATTGCATAGGTATTTAACTTTATGTCTCTCAGACAGGACCATGTATTGCTGTGTGCTATTATGATAAGGGTTGTTTCACCTAAGGCCTGGTGACACAGCCCTATGGCTGGCTCATCACGCAAAAAACATAAGTAGCCAATAAGCTCTCTGACAGCTCCTTGTTAAGAAGCAGTGACTGACTGTCTTGCTGGGTTAGGGTTTGTCTCTGGCTCTAAGGGTGCTTTTCCACCATACCAGGTACCATACTATTAGTATTTTACATTGACTTCTGGTCAAGTACCAGTACCAAAAGTTCCAGTAACTAAAGTACCAAACCAGCTGGGGGACTATTTTGGTACTTGGGTACTTTGGGGTGGGATTTGCAAAAGCATTGTTTGTCGATTGGCTATGCAAAGAGCCTGACTCTAAAACGCAATACAACCACAGTCTTGAAAAAAAAATTATAAACACAGAAATTGACAGACAAAGTAAAAAATACAAGTAATAATAATGGATGTGTAGACAAATGAAGAGATCCAAGGTTGAAGTACGATCTGGTTGGAAGAACAGATACAAAAAGACCAGGATGGCTTGACAAATGAAAAGAGTATTTTGTATAATATACTAGGGCAGCACGGTATTTTGTGGTAATAAATACCAAGGTATGCATAAAGCAAAAAAGGAGTTTGACAAATTTCTCACAAACCTGTCTAGGAGTGATTTTAATAGCAAAGATGAAAATGATTATGATTGTCTCACAGAATGCATGTGGCGCTCATGTAGAAGCAGTGGAAGTAAACTTCAGTGTTTTTAGACATATACTAGATCCTGAAATGGAAAATAATCAATGGCAAAACATTTTTTCATATATCAGAGTAAAAATGTTTTAGTGAAACTTAAACCCCCTGCACTATAATGTCCACATAGAAGTGAAGGTATGAAAAAGCCTGATCTAAATCCAGCATGTTGTACGTACAGTCATGTCCACAAGAGAATGACAAGTATTGGTTTTCACAAAGTTTGCTGCTTCATTGTTTGTCAGATGTTTATATGGTATACTGAAGTATAATTACAAGCATTCTATAAATATCAAAGGCTTTTATTGACAATTGCATTAAGAGTTAATATTTGCAGTGTGGTCTCCTCTTTTTCAAGACCTCTGCAATTCGCCCTGGCATGCTGTCAATCAACTTCTGGGCCAAATCCTGACTGATGCCAGCCCATTCCTGCATAATCAATGTTTGGCGTTTGTCAGATTTTATTGGTTTTTGTTTGTCCACCCGCCTCTTGAGGATTGACCACAAGTTCTCAATGGGATTAAGGTCTGGGGAGTTTCCTGGCCATGGACCCAAAATGTCGATGTTTCGTTCCCCGAGCCACTTAGTTATCACTTTTGCCTTATGGCGCTGTGCTCCATCATGCAGGAAAAGGTATTGCTCATCACCGAACTGTTTTTGGATGGTTGCGAGAAGTTGCTATCAGAGGATGTTTTGGTGACATTCTTTATTCATGGCTGTGTTCTTAGCCAACGAAGTGGGTTCACTCAAAATTTTGCCTGAGAAGCAACCCCACACATGAATGGTCTCAGGATGCTTTACTACTGACATAGGACTGATGGTAGCGCTCAGCCTGTTAACTGCTCTCATCTCACCAGAGATGCTGGGTTCTTATATTCAGCATTTCTTCTCCGGACAATCTTTTTTTCCAGATGCCCCAATCAAAAAAGGAATACATGAGAAAGATGACTTTACCCAAGTCCTCAGCAGTTCAATCCCTGTACCTTTTGCAGAATATCAGTCTGTCCCTGATGTTTTTCTTGGAGAGAAATGGCTTCTTTGCTGCCCTTCTTGACATCAGGTCATCCTCCAAAAGTCTTCACCTCACTGTGCGTGCAGCTGCACTCACACCTGCCTGCTGCCAATGCTGCCCAAGCTCTGCACTGGTGGTGCCGCGATGCCACAGCTGAATCAACTTTAGGAGAAGGACCTGGTGCTTTCTACACTGTCTTTGGTGCCCTGAAGCCTTCTTCACAACAATAGAACCTCTCTCCTTGAAGTGTTGATCTGAATGGTTGATTTAGGTGCAATCATACTAGCAGCAATATCCTTGCCTGTGTAGCCCTTTTTGTACAAAACAATGATGACAGCATGTGCTTCCTTGCAGGTAACCATGGTTAATATAGAAAGAACAATGATTTCACCATCACCCAATTAAAATATCCAGTCTGCTATTGTAACTCAATCAGCATGACAGAGTGATCTCCAGCCTTGTCCTCATCAACACTCTCACCCGTGTTACCGTGAGAATCACAGAAATGATGTCAGCAGGTCATTTTATGGCAGGGCTGAAATGTAGCGGAAATGGGTTTTTTGGGATAAAGTTTATTTTCATGGCAAAGAGGGACTTTGCAATTAACTGCAATTCATCTGATCACTCTTCATAACATTCTGGAGTGTATGCAAATTGCCATCATAAAAACTAAGGGAGCAGACTTTGTGAAAATGTATATTTGTGTCATTCTCAAAACTTTTGACTGTACAGCCTCAGTGGTGGGTATGGTTCTGCTAATCCATTAACCACTAATTAACAAAGCTAACCTAACGGATTTGTGTTTCCGATTACTTTGAAAACTCTTAGCAGACCAATTAGCTTCAGCTAAATTTAATTCTGCTAACTAAGTTCACTAACTTTTTTTTGCAGGTAAAGTAAAAGTTTAATGGTCAGAAACATTTGTAAATCCTAAAATCAAACATATTTGTTCCAGTCTGTTGTGAACATGTCCTGAACAGTCTATCTGGAATGCTGTTGACTAACTGTGTAAGCAATATGTGATTGGTCAATAACTTGTCACATTTAAATGTATTTGAACGAAGATAAAGTCCATTTAAACTGGGATATCCTGAACTAGGCGGAGAACTGGGGCCTGTATCACAAAGCTGGATTTCTTCCTTAGTCATATAACTTGTCACATTTTAGGTACCATACTTTAAATAGACTTTATCTTTGTTCAACTTACATTTTGCCCAGACTACCTTAAATACAACATGTTATCCAGCTAAACAAGAAATCCTGCTTAAGCCCCCTGGTTATTTTCCAGGTTCTGATTGACAGAACTATGGCCCAATACAAAGCTGAGACCCTACTTTCTAGTTCTGGGTTAAACGGCGCCATGTTTATAGTTCCCAACTGAGGGTAAAATATCAGCATAAGCCAGTCGCAGAATAGCACTTCTCTGATAAAACTGCACATATCTTGCAAATGGAATATCATTCAAAGAAAATTTATTCCAGAGATTCTACAGAATCCAATGAGCCCTGGTTGGGTAAGTCCTAAATACCCCCAGATAATCATTCCAGTCCTGTAGACCTAAATTACTAAACAGGTTAGAATTTCAGCGCTCTATGTTTTTAAGAGTTTGAGAGCCCAAACCCAAACCGAAACTCAATCCATATAATAAGTCAGTGGTTATCGTTAGCTTTAGTGGTTTTATTGGTTTAGCATTTTCAGATTAAAACTTTGGAGTTAGCGCATCAGCAATTATCGAAGCTAAAGTTTCAGTTAGCTACGCCCACCACTGTTCACCCCAACGAAATACTTTTGCCTTTTTTTGAATTCAGAACAAAATACTTCATGTTGTGATGTCATTTAGCACCAGTATCAGTTTTTAAACCAGTGAAAAACCAACACCTTGAAGTACTGAACTTTTGGTACTTTCTTGAAGTATGTAAAGTACGGTACCTGGTGTAGTGGAAAAGCGCCCTAAGAATGGCCAGCATAGTCTCTTAACCCTAACCGTGAGTGAGTGAGCGTGCGCTGTGCTGGGTTACGGTTCAGCTCTGGCTCCTACCCTGCCGTCACACTCAGTCCATCACCTACAGACACACTCATCCACAGAGCACATGAGTTCTGTACACCAAGGTGTAACACCAATAAAAACTGTGACCGGCACCGTCACCCTACACTATGGCATGTTGGCACTCCCAGCTGCTGGCTACCTCTTGATTGGCTGATCCCCCCACACCACCCTTACCTTTTGGAATGGCTGACACAAAGCGCTTTTTCCACCATGGTCGGTTCCTGTCCGACTTCTCGTCATCACTGTCTTTCCTCTCCTCCATCTGTAAGGGGTGATGTAAGTGGGGTGAGATGAAAGCAGTTAACAGGCATGGACATTAGCTAATAAACCAGAGTGATGGGTGACATTTGCTTTAGTGTTATTACCTGTGTGTATTGCTCACCTTAAAAGCAGAAATCTCCTGCATAATCCTGATTTTAAACCCAATCATACGAACTAAGGACTTGGGCCATTGTTCATTAAAAGCAAGCACAACATCCCTTATAAACACAGCCAAAGAGTATGCAGCACACAGTGGTTCCAAACCAAGGGACTGTGTGCAGGGCAGTGATTAGTCAAGCCATACCTCTCCTTTCAGAGAGTCCTTGCTGGGAGAGGACGAGGGTCCTAGGGCGAAGCCAGCGGGCCCCAGCTCACGATCCTCGGGCACAGCCCGCCGGTTGAGACCCGGGTCACTGGTGGGTCGGCGGCCAGTGCAGACAATATCTGAGCTGCGGCTGCGAACCAGCCGGTCCGGGTACGAGTGCCGCTGGTCCTGCTGAGCCAGGCTGTGTGGGCAAAAGGGGGCACCAGTGTGGCGTGGCTCCTGACCTGGGATGCACGCCTCTGGAATGGGGGGGTCCGGCGGGGGGTGGGATGGGCGGGTGTGGTGCACCTTGGGCCGCACGATGGTGCCCGTGGATGAGCCTGTGGGCATCAGCAGGCATCAGTGGGTTTCGGACATGATCCCGATCCTACCACCATCAGCGCTGTGTGAGACTAAACCCTGGGGTTATAGGGGTTCTGGGGGAAAGGCTACATCCTCTGTGAGCAGGCCCCACGTGCCTGAGCCCAGTATCCTGCTCTTCAGGGACACAGGCGACTCCCAGCTGCACCATGACAGAATCCGCCCCCTTTCAGCTCATTTTCATTATAAATCTGAATAACAGCGCAAATAACAATACAGTAATGGTGTCATAAATATTTCTCTCCCCTTGGGCAAGTTTCTGCAGCAAGCATGTACACATGCACACACATACAGAAAGACAGACACACAGAGAGACACAGATACACACACAGAAACAGAGACATACTGAGCGGAGTCCCGTGCGGCAGAGCTGTACCCTGGGGTGAAGGCAGGCCACCTGTTCACCGCCGGGAGCCGGGGGGACAGCCAGCAAGCCTGGGGTGAGGTCTCTCAGCCTGTCACCCCCTCGCTGGCACCCAGCCCCCGTTACTCACACCCACGTGGGACAAATAGTGCATTCGGCACATTGAGGGCTGTGTGTGCGTAAGAGAGCATCATTCTTGACTGAAAGGCGCACTCGGCCCCAGTGCCCAGAAATTACCTTCCCCGGAGGCGAGGGGGTCGAACATGGCAAGGAGGGACTCAGCCTGCGAAGGCGGGGACGTCAGATGGTGCGCCCCTGGCAGCACAGGGAGGAGAGCAGGCAGGTTAGCAGCCTGGTTACACCCGTGTCCCTCCCCGCCGTAAAGCTGTAAGCTTGTCCACTTTGGCTCTTCGCTGGTAAAGCACGACGGGGGCCAGCCAGACACAGGATACCCCGACTGGCTCTGACCCTCCCCTTACCGTGAGCCGACTCCTCCCCATCTGGGCTCGTCACCGAGTCCTTGCCCCCGAAGTCGGAGCTGCACTCGGAGCGCAGGTCCTCCATCTTGTTGGGGATGTCCTCGGATGTGGCGCTTATGCCTGCCGAGATAAAGACAAAGCAGGGATAGAAGTGGAAAAGAGAAGCTGTCAGCGTCGGCCTCGCTCACAGACGGGACTGTGGGGGTTACGGGAGGAGGGGTGGGGGGAGGATGAAGTGGGGGGTGTACCTGAGACCACGCTGAGGCCCGGCGTGCTGGGCCGGGAGCTCACCTCCCTGACCTCAGTGTCGTCGGAGGTACTGCCCACCCCAGAGCAGCTCTCCAGCTCTTGCAGGCGCTCCTCCTGCTTCAAGTCAGGGGCCTCTGGGGGGGACAGTGTTCAGGTTATCAGGCATCGCCTGATGGAATCTCTCGCCAAGTTGTCATTTCCAGTCATCTGCGAGTCCATCCGTATCAAATCCCGGGCGCTCCCCGCATTTTGGGGACTAACACCGATAGCTTCCTGGTTTAGCATCCTGACACTAAGCAGCCAATCATACAAGAGCATATAAACGGCACCGTGCCTGAAAGTGCCGCTTGGCACTCGGGGTCCCCGATAAACACCGCTCTGGAGCAAAAGTGGTTCCGTGCACGGAGCTGAGCGGTGGCCCAGCCGGAACCCGCAGTGAGTGCATACAGCATCCCATCAAACTTGACAATCTCGGTGCAGTCCACTGAACTGGGCTCACTACGGACACGCGGAATTGCAGAGCCACCTTAACACAGATATGAGGCTTTGGTCACTATTGACTTTTGTCATTAGTCAAGGTGCTGGACCGTTGAGCCTTATGACGGTCACAGAAGCTGTCCCCAATCTGAGCGGGGCTCTAAAGGGACTCCCACACGGGGCCCGAGCATGGACAGGGACCACATGCCCAGGAGATAGGTGGTGCGGGGCACTCGGGGGGTGTAGAGGGCTCTGGCAGTTAGGCTCCACGTCTGGCTCAGAGAATACTCTGTGGTGAGTTCGCTTGGCAGGGCACAGAGCGGTGGCCAACGAAACCTGCCAGATGTTATGGAGGTGGAGAAGGAACCGTTACCACCAGGTACTGGCCAGAAAAGCTCACCCGAGTCACTGGGTAGGACCTCCACGCTCCAGGCCTCACTGGTGGTCTCGGAGATGGTGGATCCATACGGGTCGAGCAGGACGGAGCCGGAGCCCGGCAGACAGAGCAGGCTGCCCAGCATGCTCTCCACAGCGGCTCCTGCACACAGGAAGCAGAGCTTGGGCTCGCAAAGTCGACCTCAACCTGGTGACCGCGCAGAGCTTTGGCACGGTCCCGGCCCCCGGCAAGGCGACGGAGGTTAACCCGCCAGAACGCGGCAGGTGGGAACACAGAGCAGCTGCAAGCAGGGAAACACTCAGCCTCGCTTTTTTTGGCAGCCACTCGGGTGGGAAGGCTCCCTGCAGCAACACGGCCCCACCCTGGCGTGGCCCCATTCCCATCCATCGGCAAGCCCGGCAGGGGACGGGGGCCCTCGAGGGGGGCTCCGCCCCGCTGCCGCTGTTTACAGTCGTCGAGGTAGGGGCTCGCAGCGGCCATCTTTCAGGTGGATGATTAAATGAGTGGCGCAACAAGAAGTGAAACAATTAGAATTTCTGCCTCATTATCATGGTAATCTTATCAGTGGGATAATGAGGTATTAATGGATATTTAATGTGCATCTCATAACTGAGTCCCTTGGAGAAAACACATAAGGAAATCGCTGTAAATTCACTTAATGACTGAAAAGTCCCACCACGCCATATACCAAGGCGTGAAAAATGGAGGATGCAAATGAGTGGGAAGCAAGGTCAATAAGACTGTGGGGACCCAGCGGATGTCAGCCGTCCGTGACGAGAGTGGGGGTGGGCGCCAAGCGGGACCGACAGCTCTTTATTATTATCACCAGTGAGGGGTGACTTTCCGCAAGGAGCTCAAACCGGAGACGGAGTAGGGGATGACAGTTTTTTTAAATGCATACTTTGACTGTCCTGAAATTTGCCTGCCAATGATGCTAACATTTCTAACATCTGAGCTTGCATGTTCTTCCAGAAAGCTACACGATAAAAATTAGTTCATGTTTTCATTCTCTAAATGTTAACGGTACATGAAAAAAAAGATTTAGACTGCAAGATTAAGTTGAAAATGGACAAATATTTTAAGAACACAAAAGCATGCGCATCTGCACACAGAAAGCAGATTTATTCATGCATTTCACTGACGTCTATTTTAAGCTGCTAGTGTGTCCCCTCAAAGGCTGGATACATTCATAAAAGGAATTTACGTCTATGATCTGAAAACCTGTTTTTGTAATTAAACAGAGAACATAAGATGGATCCTCCACCTAACATGGTTAATGTTATATTCACTGTAGTGCATTATGTCATGCTCTGCCGCACACATGCATGATACACAGGTATGTCATTGATGGGTTTGCCCTTGACAAGACAAGATGCAATGTAAAAAGCAGGCCACTGGGTGGCAGTATAATCCAATATAGAGAGCAGGCCACTGGGTGGCAGTGTAGTTCAATTCTGTTAATATGTTGGAAAATACACTGAAAAGTCTTACTAAAAATCAATGCTGCATGACCTCCCTTTTGAATATAAAGAGTTACATTTGATCATTGAAACCATCGGCGCAATCGCCCATGCTTTTGGGAAATCTCAATGTCATGAACTTGAAGGACTGAATGCATCCGCCGTAATTAAATCAGCCGACAGCCACACACGTCCACTCGAATATTTTAAATAATTATGGAGAATCCACTAATTCCAGCCATCTATCATACTGGGGTAAGGCATGACCATAATTTCAGGCAGCCATTAGCTCAGTGACAACTCAATCACACATCTGGACACAGCCAATCGGCGAGTGAGCGATGCCTCCTGCAGAAAGGTTAATGGGTGTCTCGCTGGCCGGACCATGCTGAGCTCACCTGCAATCTCCTGCAGGCGATCCTCGTCCATGTTGGGGTCAAAGTCGCTGCCCAGCACGTCCGTGCTCCAGGTCTCGCTCACCGTCTCAGAAATATCCCGGTCGTCAGTCAGGCCCATCATGTCGCGGATCTCGAACTTGCGCAGTTTGTCGTCCAGGTTGTCCTGAGTGGTGGCTGCAGGGCAGAGCGATTTGTGTCAGAGGGACAGCAGGTCATCCAGGTAGCTGAGGACCAAACCGTGGCCCAGACAGGCCTGAGAAGGCGAGCACTTCTGAGTGACCCCACGCAGGAGTCGGAAAGGAATTCCCTCCAGATTTGCCAATTTGACATTTGCGGTTTCACTTATTTGCAAGTTGGCCAGGAATAATTAAATGGAAACACTGAATGGGGCACGTAAGCCAAACTTATATAAATACTGCAAATGATTTGCATCACATAAAATCATACAATACATAAATATTACTGTTATTTATTTGTTCATGTAAATGCATACTGTTTCTTTAATAATAAAAGTTTTTTTGGTGTGTAGGGGTGTGTATCTTGGCTTCAGCTCACGGCGTATCTTTGTGTGTCGGCGACTAGCCTCACTCACATATTAGCCGTCTCTGTGACTTTCCTGAAATAATGTTCTGTCTAAACGTGTCACTGCAGGGAATTTTGCATTTTTAATAATGGACCCAAGTAATATTGTCAAACTTTCACGCTGGCACTGGATCTTCTCCTCTAACCTGAGCATATGCGAATGCTTGACTGTACCCCCCCACCACACCTAAGACTGCATACTGCACCCATAAACTGATTAACCAATGACTCCATTATTAAAGTGCTGAGCAGGTAGAGAAGAAGGCAGCAGGGTAACTAAGGACAGACACAAGTCACACCAAGGTATCAGAGTCAGTGACTGTGGCCATGCTGTTACACCCTGAAACGAGGCAACCCACTCTGTGAAAGGGGAAAACTGACAGACGCACTTACAGACACACAGACAGACATATGGAGTGCGACAGGCACATACACACAGACAGACAGGCACAGAGAGAGAGACAGGCACACACACACACGCACAGACACACACACACACACAGACAGGCACACTTACACACACACAGGCACACTTACACACACACACACACACACACACACACAGACAGACAGGCACACATACGCACGGACAAGCAGGCAGGCAGGCACCTTGTTCATGCTCCAGCAGCTGTAGTGCCTCAGCCCCATTGCCACCGGGAGGCCCTGCCCCCAGTTCCGACACTGACTCGCCCTCCAGGTCCAGTGACGACACCGAGTTGGAGCGGTTTGATGGCCCTGTGGATAACCCAGAAGACAGGAGCCCATAAGCAGTTTGGCACTCTCCAGCATCAGAAGATCATTAGGTGTCAATCAAAGCACAAGCACCATTTTCAACATGCCATTAAACCACTTCATAGCGTAACAGCTATGCTAATGAGGGAAGCGCACCTTCCGAGATGCCCTCCAGGTTGTCGCTGCAGAGGGAGAAGCGCAGCGTCTTGTCTGGCTTGCCATGGAGCTTGGCATCGTCAGCTGGGGCCTCGCCCTGCACCCCATCCACCAACTGCAGAGTCAGCACCTTGCGCCGGGGAGAGGAGGTCACCAGGTGAGCTTAACTAATCCAGGAAAACTCTACGGCCTAAAGGAATTTGACTGTTTACAATGTTTTATTTAATCAGAGAAGTGACAGGGAATTTAAAACAATAGGTCGGGAGGCCAGTTGAGCAGGTCTGCTGATGACAGTGTTAGTATTCACCTGTTCTTACACCTCACCACAGTACATTCTGCTTCAGGGTTAGCAAACATGTTTCACTCAAACTTTTATTATTTTTTAAACACTTAGGGGCCAAAGGACCCATACCTCGTTCTCAGACATCATGCCCGGAACGGTTTGGGGGGCGGTGCCCAGTGAGATTACAAGCACTTCCTCTGGCATCACTTCCTGTAGAGACTCTTGTGAGCTGGGCTCTGGCTCCCCCTCCTGGGCGATGTTGGTACGGCTGCGGCTGCGGGAAGCTGCAGGGCAGGAAGCGGGAAGGTCATTAAACAGCAGTACAGGTGCCTGGCGCATTTTACCCATCCATCTCTCTCATAGCATCCTGCTCCGCTCAGACACGGCTCACGGACACCCGGGGCACACACTCGGACGGAGCAGCAGACCGGAAGCTTGTCTGAAGAATCACAGGCCAAGCAGAGCTCAGACACAGGGCAGACACAGGGTGCAAGAGACGGCGCAGGCCATCAGCTGACTAAACAGCAGCAAACGTCATGCGGATTTGCTGCCATTTCGGGAGGGGACTCTCAGAAAAAAAGCAGCGGAATTTTGATCTGCATTACTTCCTGAATGGCTACCCGCTGAGAGGCACAGTGCCCCCAGGGGGTGATGGGAATGAATCACAGCAATAGTATGTGGAATGAAGCGGAGAGCATAACCCATGTAGAAAGCAGCCTATAGCTTTTGTTCCAAAAATAAATCTTAATGTCTGAAAGTGAGTGGCAGACAGAGGCATGAAGGACTGAAGCTGGACCACAGACAGTGGGACCTGCACTGGAGGGAAAGCGCTGGCGGGACAATGAGCACGATGGGGAGCAGGGGTGTGAATGAAGACAAGATGTGTGGAGACATGAAGCAGCATGGCTGTCTGCAGGTGGAGCAACAAAGGCGGTGTGCATAGGCAGCGACAACAGCGCCACCTGCAGGAGGCCTTCCCCCTGCACTAAGGGGGAGGGCACACGATGGGGGGGCGGGGGGGGGGGGTACCCACCAAAAGGGGTGACTAAAGGAATGTGTGCAGATAGGGCGGTGGTAGAGGGGTCCCAGGATGTGATGGCCACCAGCTGCTGTCCTGCTCATTGGCAGCAGGGGAGAGAGAAAGGGAGAGGGAGAGGGAGAGAAGGAGGGACAGGGGGAGGAGAGGGGAAGATGGAGGGAGAAGAGGCCGTAAGAATGGGGAAGTGCAACATGACGAGCGACACCAGGACACCCGTTTTAACAGTGCAACAGGAGGGCGCTGGGTCACTCCGTCTTCCTGCCTTCTGTGAAGATGGGGCGGGGTCGCGGCCCATCCTGCCTCTGCATTAAACCTTCCCAACGACATGCACTCACCCACTACAGAAGGACCTCTAAAGCCAGAACGCTTTAGGAAGGGGGGCGTCGGGGGATTCCAGGACAGGGGGTTACTGGTAAGTCACTGGGTCCAACCCAAAGAGATGGGCCGAGTGTGGCTCAGTGGGTCAGGGTGCTCGGAATCGAAGATCAGAGTGCTGCCGGTTTGAATCCCAGGGCTGGCAGAGTGGTTTTGCTGTGAGGTCCCCGAGTAAGATCTTAACCCCCAATCCTGTAGGAACTGGCTGATCTTGCTTTCCCGCAAAAATGTACGTCACTTTGGATAAAAACCGGCCAACTTGCATGTATCTCCACGGAGCCACGCAGGGGCCTTCTCTGCACCTCGGACACTCCATTCGTATCCTGTAATACAACTGGCTGTCACCGCTGTAATACTGTCCTTCCCAGACGCTGTTAATTGACACTAATAATCTAACCACCTCATTATCTGCCTTCCTTAAAGCCTCCATTCTAAACCCATTTCAACATTTTTACTCATATTTCAATAGGCTGTGAAAGGTGCTCATTTTCCCCCAAAAATGATCAAGATTAAATAAATATCAATTTAGCAGCAATTGCTGAGAGGACAGTCTGGGAGGAAAGGGCGGCACCGGACCCTGGGTGTTAAGGCTACACAATAAACCACCTGACGGGACACAGAGGAGAGAGCGGAGGCCATGGGGCGGAGTGGAGGGCCGTGTGTCACAGGCACGTGTGGGTCTGACTGGCAGGGGAACTCATTTGCTTTGGCATTTCTGTGCTAATTGATCCTACTAGTGAATGAATCCCAGCTGGTCCTGGATGGACTGTTCGGCTTGCGGGGCTGCTGTAGAGTCGGCTGAGGAGATTCCAAAGGCAGTCTTCTGCGTTCTTCTTAAAGGAGGGCCCGTGGCGCTTTTTGTGTCTGGTTTTCCACGCGAGCGTTTCGGCGATGGTTACCTATCTGCAGGCGGTTCTTGCGGTTGGCCGGCGTGGTGGCCGGGGACAGCTGCGGCGTGTTGGAGGGCGTCAGTTCCAGGCTGTTGCTCTTGGCTGCACGTGACTGAGGGATGTTGGCCAGCAGGGTCTCCAGAGCCAGCCGCTCCTCTTCCCGGAGTTGGTCACCCATCATCACGCTCCGTACAAAGTCCACCTGCGGGGATCAGCGAGGACAACGTCTCCATTGACTTGACGAGGACTCTAGGGATCTAACAAAGACTCTTCACAAACAACACAACTTACATGTTTATTTTATCTGTGACCCTAAAGAATTTCCTGATACATGGCACAACACTAGCATCATGCCAGAGTGGAAGCAGTGCCACAGAGCTGAGGGCCAAGGAGGAGATCCAGGTACAGTGCAGATCGTTTTACAGGCGAAGCCTGCAAACTGATCATTACAGTATAGAGGGAATTTATACAACCCTACTGAGTCAGAGACCTGGTCTTACCAGTGAAAAGAGCTGGTTCTGAGTTATATAAGCCACTGTTCTGCTCAGGCCTTCCAGAAGGTTCATGGAGGACATGGGTGGCGTCTCCACAGCTCGCCCACCAATCACGACGTCGAGGAAAGCAGCAACACAGCTCTGGAAGCACAAAACCAATGTTCTGGCAATCGTGGCAGCATCATTTATAGCATTACAACACGGGTCTCAGGGTGTTTCATGAACTTCGGGTGCAAAGAATTGTGGGATCGGTCTTGTTCAGCGAAGATGCAACCAATGTATCCATGATATATGGGTTGGCGCAAGAACTACATCCAGTCTTCTGTACTTGTGTTCTCAAGTATTGGAATGGGTACACAAGAACCCAAGTACAGTCGAGTACAAATAGAGAAACACCCCTAGACTGCACTCAGAGTTGGATAAATGTCACCCTGGGAACTGGGACTGGGAACCTGTGGAACTGGAGTTCTCCAGGACCAGAGCTAACCTTCATTTAACGATTTTCGATAAATACAGTGAACTACAATGAAAAGTAAAACAAATTAATAGTGGTCAATTTGTGTGTAGGAATAAAATTTAATTCCATAATGCAGGTCATTTACAAGTTCACAGCACAACTCGACAAACTTTCTTTTTAAAGAGCTAGTTAATTTTTGAATTTTCTCTGATAGGCGTAGTGGGTACAAAGTTGGCTTTTTAGAAGACAAAGGTGGTTGACGAATTCAACTGATTTACTGCTAACCATTCATATATCCATCTTGGCCATGCTCTCTCCATACAGAAACAGCTGTCTCAGGTGGGCGAAAAGAGCAGCCCCTCTGAGCACAGCTGCTCCAGGACAGCTCAATAGATCGGTAGGGAAGAAAAAATGAAATTGGTATTTAAATTATCATTTAAAATGTTCTAAATAAATTGTATCGTTAGTGTAACTATGTCTGAAAAAAAATTGAAATGTATATACAATAAACAAAATGCATTCATTTTAAAGGATTACTGTGGTGTGGAAGATTTTGCCACTGGATTTCATTTGCATTGTTTTAGTGCGACTGCGCAGATGCCAGAGGGGCTTCAGCTTACTTTATCGAACTTGGACAGACCCCCCTTCCGTCGTGGGTCTCCCTCATCGGCATCTGCCATGGCCAACTGCTGCAACAGCTGCCCCACCTATGAGGGGGAGACAAGAGGGGCTTTTCAAAAAGGAGGACACAGGATGAATGTGCATGGACAGCAGAATTAGGAAGGGGGGGGGGGGGCTGACAGTGTCCCCCCCCAAATAATATACATACATAAAAACAGTGAGTATACAGTGCTACTGCAGGCAACCCAGCTCATACAACCCAGTTGGTGCCATGTGGGCTAACTGACTTGCAAAGGGTGACCTGGGCGGACGTAGGGAAGAGCACTGGAGGAAATCAAGTCTGCGTTCTCCAGATTCCATTAAGGGACCTCCCACCTTCGCTGTACTTATCTTAAAGGGATTTTGTATAATGGAATGGTGAACCCCACCCCAGCACAGGCGAGCATGCACCCAGGTGCAGCCTGGCCCGACTCCCCCCAGCGCCCTAACCTGCATAAGGTTGAAGCGGGCCACCTCGTTGATTGGCGCGTCTGAGATGATGCCGTATTGCTCGGGGTTGACGATGGCCGGGCAGATGAAGCAGGTAAGCAGCAGGTCGGTGCACATGGTGCGTACCTCACTCATCTCCAGGCGCTCAACGCGCGACAGCGTTTTGTACATCTGCGACACAATCCAGCGCAGGCTGTGCGGGAAGCAGTATGTGTTCTGCTTCAGGTAGCCAATGAACTTGTTGACCAGCGCCACCAGCTTGGCCTCGTTGGCCTCTACGGCAGCCTGTACGCGCCGCTTGTAGCCCTCGGAGCCCTTCTCGCCGAAGAGACGCTCCTGCTGCGCCGGCGTGAAGCGCTCCGTCAGCTTGGCCGCATCCGTCTCCAGGTGGTCCTCGTCCTCCACCAGCAGCTGCATGATGGGCTCGTGTAGCGTGGCCGTCAGGAAGAGCTTGGCCGCGTACAAGCCCTCGGAGAAGAGCCGGAAGAGGATGCTGAAGGCGCAGGTGCCCCGGCGTAGCAGGCGGCGTGGGTTCTCGCTCTCCTTCAGCTCAAACTCCACTAGGTAGCGCAGCACCTGTGGGGGCGTGGCGAGGGAGACCCAGAGTAAAACCAGCTTGCTGGCCTGAGGTCACTATCGATATACCGAAGGGGACCTGCACGGGCCAACAGGAGCACACCAGGGATCTCTTTTTTGGAAAAACAACAGAGAGCTCACATACAGCTCCATGATCCTGCAGGACAGGGTAGCACTGAGATATTTCTGCTCTGTTCCAGGTAAAGATGGCCGGCGTGAATAGACAGGGTCTGTGCAGAGCCAGGGACAATGGAGGTATAGGGCGGGCCCTACCCAAGGAGATGGTGTGTGTGAAAGTGAGCAAGCATCTCCCTCTACATATCCACCAAATGCGTAACGTAAAGAGGCACCAGGAAATGCTGGCGGCACATTCACAATCATCTGCTCTTAGCACAGGCTCCTTTCCATTCATTTTATCCTATGTATAGTTTGAGTATATGTATGCGTTTTAGTCTGTGTTTATATCCATCACCTCTGTATGTATGTATATGAAACTTTTGTCTTTTTTTATTTGCTGCCATCTTGGCCAGAACTTCTTAGAAGAAGAGATTGTATCTCACTGGAACCTAGTAAAACAAAGAATGAATGAATAAATGAATAAATAAATACAGGTGAGCTGGGGACTGCATTCACACAGTTACATGGCCAGGACAAGCGCTTCGCCTCTGATATCACAGAAGAGGCCAGTGGGGGGCAACTGTAACATGGTTAATAATGCTGGTCTGGTATTCTGTCACTTTAAAAAGCTTGTGGGGTTGCCTTTAAGGGAATGACGCCCCTTACTGTTTCATTTGCCTGTAGAAGCGGTAGGTCACTGGGCAGATTATCCTTATATCTAGGTATGTGCACCTAGAGGTGTTTAGACATGGACAAAGACCTTTGCAGTTGTAGATCAGTATATTCATTATATCTGTTCTATGAACAACAGCATGTAGGCAATATTCCTGGGTTAGTTATTCACCTCTAGCTACCTATCAAGCTCTGTGGCAAAATTGCCATTTAAATTACCATTTAAAAACATTTAAAAGAAATGGTATGCATATTGTTAGTGCAAGTATAAACAAAGCCTGAATTTTTTTTACATATATCCAATTTATATATATGGTACAAGTCAATTTCCATCCATCCACCCATTTTCTGAATCACAAGCGGGGTCACAGGGGGACCGGAGCCTAACTTGGGAACAATGGGTACAGGCGGGAACCAACCGAGGGCAGTTGGCGACACACCGCAGGGCGCACACACTCACACAACTACAGGGCCAATTTAGACTCACAATAAGCCAACTTTTTAAAAATAATTACAAAAAAAGAATTTCATTTGTTTTTGTGTGACTATGCAGATGTTTGGGGGGACGGGGTGTTGATAGCAGATGGCATGTGAGCCAGAGAGGTTCCAGCCTACTCTATCAATCATGCGGCGTGGCCTTTGCATTAGTGGGCTCACCTGCAGCAGGTAGCTTTCGTCCTCCTGCATGATGCAGTTACCGTAGAGCGACGTGAACACCGTGTGGATGACACTCTGGGTGGGCTCCAGGTTCAGCCCCCCACCGACCACCAGGCAGGAGGCCACCAGCCGCGGGTTCTCCCGCAGGCGGCCCAGGAACTCCCCATAGATGCTCTCTTGGAAACCCAGGGTCTTGTAGCCATCCACAAACTGCGTGTCCTCCAGCACCTTGGCATGCTGGCAGCACTCGGCTGGGGAGGCCTCCGCACTGGTGGGAATGGGGGGGGTTAGCGTTAGCATTAGTGTGGGGCTGGCGGCGGACAGACGAGGGGAGAAACGGCAGAGGGCAAGAGTGCAAACACGCTGCGATCTGTTAAAGACGGAAGCCCTGACCACCCTTCAGGGGTAACAGAAGTCTGGAACAGAGTGGGGGGTGCCGCAGTTCAGGCCAAATCCCTGGACTAATTTAGAGACAGCTGGCTGAGTCTGCTAAGCCGCTCAGAGCCCTGGACACAGCAAGCCCTCCCTCGATCACATCATTTATGATGTTATATAAATAAATGATAGTAACGACGACAAACTGGTCTGGCACTCGAATCGATGTAAACTGAGCCAGACAGCAAAACGGCCAACTTGGCCTGCAGGGATTAACTAAGAGCCCCAACGGGTTCATGTCTCTCCCCGCTGTTCCCTCAGATGTGTTTCTAATCTAGAAGTGGCCCAGGTGCCCCACACAGGGCACAACCTTAACAGGTGACGAAAGGGACTGGGAGACCTTCTCAGCAGATATGCAGGATATAAAGCAGGGTTGGGCTGGGCAGTATGACAAAAATATCACAATTTTTTCAAGCAGGATCACAATCCACAGTCTTATTACAATTCTTATTTGGTTGTACTGTTCAGTAACTTGCAAACTAATGAATATTTTTTTTAAATATTGTCCAATATAGAAAAAAATATTACCCATGTTAAATTCTTTTTAGAGACCGTCTCCTGCATGGCAACCATGCTGCAATGTTGCCAGCACAAACCAAGGACATGAAAAGGAGAGAGTAGGATGTCTAAGGTACTACCGACTGTTTGCCATTACTGGTTTACTGGAGAGTCGAGTGGATTTGGCTGATGGCTAGTGATCTCTCTGTAAGAGCAACTGAGGAAATGTGCACTATAGCTAGTTATCTCTCTGTAAGAGCAACTGAGGAAATGTGCACTGTAGCTAGTGATCTCTCTGTAAAGGCAGATCATGGAAACCTTTCATTCGTTCATGATCTAATATTGTCAAATCACACACCTCTATAGGACAGCAAAGGTTTTCCTGCAGATACTGAATATATAAACACCCAAAAACAGCCAGAATTTTAATATTTCCTACAGAAACTGTAAACCGGGGTAGAAAGAACAATCATACCTAACGAAATGGGACAGTAGACTGGGCATCCATCATGAGTCACACCAACAAATGGCCCATGATCACCATGACTCAGGACTGGAATGAACAGCGTGAATGAGATGACTCCAGTCACCCTCATATGATACATTTAAGTCAAAGTGCTGCTGAGACACTATCAACTGCTGACTTGGAGAAATTTGACAGCAGCACGAAGCTTATTGAAAGCTGCAGCCTCTGTGTGAGGAAACGCTCTCTTTGATCCAGTCTAAACAAGTTTCCATTTGAGGTCTGTGGATTGTGTAGGCACCAGGGCTGACTTTGTGCAATGGTGACGTTATGTCCCTGACAGATATAATATCCACACCAGCGCCTTCTCACAACTCCTTTACATTTCCTGTTGTCTAGTGTCCACCCACTGCAGCTTGTTCGGAGCCATTTCCCCCCCTCTTTACTGTATGCTTTGTTTCTACAGTACTGTTATATGCTTCCCAGACCCCCTGGCAGCTGGCTTCACAATCAGTAGACTTCCTTCTCATGCTGACAAAGCTGACCACAATTCAGGGTCATTCAGTACATGCTTTGCCTCTCTGCACTGACTACAGGCTCCATAACACACCCATAAGAAAAGGATATCTGAAACACCACCACCCCCCTTCAGAGCAGTCCGGAAGCTCCTGGGGTTTCACAGAGATGTTTGCACATCACTTTCTGTACAGTACCACCCGAGAAGAGGAAATCAGGATGACAGCTGTCCAAAGGTTTATGTTTAATCGATTTACGCACTGCTCTTTGCATTGATCGGCCAGGACCACAGCAACCCATAGTTTTCATGACGTCTCTCAGTGCTGCAAAAAAAAAAAAAGCCCGATACAAGTTTTTAGTCTCTAGGCCTTTTTGTGCCTGTAAATTTCACTAATTTAAGTACAGTTTTATCAGAAAGCTTGCAAATCCTTCACATATATACCTTACATTCCAGCCAGGCTCATCTACATGCTGATTTAGCAGCAAGATGCATCCATTTAATTTGGCCACTTAAAACATCTCAGAAGACCACCTGCCTTCCTAAAGGCAGCAGCAGCCGCCTGCAGGACCCATCCTTCCTCCTGCACCATGCGCTTAGCTTTCTCCTGAAGCTATATGGCACATTAGCATAAGAACATGAGAAGTTTACAAATGAGTGGAGGCCATTAGGCCCATCAAGCTCATTTGGGGAGAACTCAGCTAACAGCTCAGAGTTCTTACAATCTTATTTAGCTCTGATTTTAAGGGACCCAAGGTTTTAGTTTGCACTACACAAACAGGAAGACTATTCCATACTCTTAACTACACATTGTGTAAAATAGTGCTTCCTTAAATCCAGTGTAAAATGTTCTCCTATTGCCTCAAGATCTTGTATTTGAACTAATACTGAAGTAACTATTTGGTTAGCATCCAGTTAGAATATTATATACCTGGAACATGTCTTCATAACACGTTCCTCTAAGACCAGCAATCATCCGTGTAACCCTATGTTGCACCCTATCCAAGGAAGCAATGTCCTTTTTAGGGTATGGTGACCAAACCTGCGCACAATATTCTAGATGGGGACTTACTAAGGAATTATCTAATTGTAGAATCACATCCCTTGACGAAAACTCCACAGACCTAGAGATGTAATCCAACATCCTATTGACCTTTTTTATTGCTTCCCCACACTGGCGAGTGGGACATGGAAGCATCAACATACATACTAAGGTATTTCTCATAATCTGCTATTTTATTTCAGTGAAACCCATAAAATATTTGTACTTTATATTTGTGCTCCCTGCATCGATTACCTTACATTTGTCTACATTAAAGTTCATCTGCCTGGTATCAGGCCAATGGCTAATTAAACCAAGATCCCGCCGTATCCTCTGTGCTGTTAGTTCTATCTGTCACACCACCCACCTTGGTGACATCTGCAAATTTAACTAGTTCACTGTATATATTGGTTTCAATGTTGTTAATGTAAATTAGGAATAACATCCATCCATCCATCTTCTGAAACCGCTGTCATTGTTTTACCTGCATCAAGGCATGTAGTACCGCTGTCACCTGAAGATCGCTATTCACATTCTAAATAGCCACATTAGCGCATATTCAAATAGCATTTGCATGGTAATTTGATGAACAACACAGCGGTGAAACGCGATCCAGATACATCCCCATCAGCGCCATAAAAGGGGGGGGGGGACGTGGCCAGGCGACAATGGCTCATTCATACACATGAAAGTTGCAACATATTCAATGAAAGGAGCCAGAAATAGTGCCATAAGTTAGCTTTTTCTTATTTATTTATCCAACTGAATGTTGCAACTACTCCATTTAGTCATCTTCATACAGCCAAGACTTTGGTGATCAGATATCTGGGATCAAAACTAACTGCCAGCATTGCTTATTTTATAATGTTTCTGCAAGTGTTCCAAACTGCATTTTGCAATGTCTATACTTTGATGTCAAATTACAAATTTAACATTAATGCATATTGTAAAAATGTCAGATTTAAGCAAAGATGAGAGTAATGGCAAAAATATATAAGAAATAATTTATTTGCCATGAATTAAGTTTATGATATTTGAAGAAATGTGTGACCATGCCCCAGTCAGTGAAAGCGAGTATCCTACCCCTAGACCCCAGAGGGTTAACCAGTTTTAATTCCAAGCTGCTACAGTTCCTAAAATCCTTCCTGCTTTGAGCTTAAGCAGGAACTGTTTGTGGGGGACAACATCAAAGGCCTTCTGGAAATCTAAATAGATCACAACATAGGCCTTTTTGTGATCAATCTGTCTTGTAGTTTCTTCAAAGAACTCAAGCAGATTAGTTAAACAGGATCTACCTAAATCCATGCTGGCTATCCCTCAAAATGTTATTTGAATCCAGGTAATCTACCATTCTTGCTTGGATTATAGCTTCCTTTACTTTTCCAGTTATGCAAGTTAAACTAATTGGCCTATAGTCTGCTGGATTACTTCTATCCCCTTTTTTGAATATGGGTGTTATATTAGCATGTTTCCAATCAGAAGGTACCACACCAGCAGATAAGGATTTCCGAAATAGTAAAGTTAAAGGTCGGCAAATAATATCCCTCATCTCTTTTAAAACTATAGGTAAGTTGCCATCAGGGCCCCATCATTTATTTTGTTGTTTGCTTATCTAGGTTTTGTAGCACATTTTATAGGGGCAATCTAGCACTTGGCTCAGATGATTCTCAGGAAAACACTTCACAGAGTGGTAGTATGTGGCTCTGCAGGTTACAACTCTGATCAGAAGGTATAGTTATGTCACTGTTTGGCTCTTGAGCAAGGCCCTAAATCACAGCATATATAGATGCCCACAGACACAAACACGGAGACACAGACACACACTGACACACGTGCTGACGTCTGCCCACCCTCAAAGCCTCCATGCTTTGGTCCCAGTCACACCACCTGGGTCCTGCTTGCTTCTTCACTGATCACCGCTAATCACCACTGATCACCACAGCAATTCCCAGCTTTCCACTTACTCTTGCTTTATCTACAATGGGTACGAGTAGGTCCACTCCACAGCCTCAACTTCCTGAATTTGCTTAGAGAAGCTTGGCAAAAGTCACCTCTGGAGGGAATGGCTACGAAGTCTGAGGGCCAGCAATCAGCCACCTCTAGCACCCAGTAATGTACTCAACACCAAACTCCCCAGCAAGCCATCACTAGCTACAGGGAGGTGCACCGCATTAGCTATGTGTACCACGTTCAGGCACGGCATTACCAGGGTCATTAGGGGGCTTCTGAGAGCTACACACAGGGGGGCTGGGGTATATTAGTATTACACAAGGATGAAGCTAGCAGCCTCATAGGAGATGACATGATGACACCCCCCCAGCAGAACATGCAAAAACCCAAACCACTGTAACAGCAATCTGAATCACTGGCAGCGATGTGTGAAATCACTGTGGCAGAGTAACCCCCACCCGCAGGCCCCATACCCATTGCACTGACAGGACCCCCACCCCCTTCCCTAAGCAACTAAGACAATCTTATTATCGGCTAACAGGGGTCCAGCACCGTGACGACCCCAGGCAGGTGGCGGCTGATTCGCTGGGCTAACATCTCGACAACGCTTATACACAGATTCCTGGTATGTATGTATGAATGTATGGATATTGCCATTTGCACAGGTACAGGTCAGTACAAGTACATTGGAATTATTGTGCGTATCTCCCAGAGTCATTTTTATAAAACAGAAAGATAGAGAAGAGACGAGACAGTTTTTCAAAACACACTAATGACAGGATGGAGTAAGTAGATAAGTCACTCATGGTTCTATGTTTGACTGGCCAAGAAACTGCTGCCAGGTACTTAACCGTCTGGGGTCTTGGGGTAGGGAACACACTCCCTGACTGGGGCATGGTCACACATTTCATTCAATATCATGAATTCATGGCAAATAAATTACTTCTTATATATTTTGGCATTAAATTCTTAATCTTAGTGTGCTTTGTAAATATGTCAGATTTATGTTAAGTTTGTAATTTGACAAAGTAGAGACGTTGCAAAACATTATAAAAGTACATAGTAAGCAATGGTGGAAGTTTTTTTTGATCCCAGATATCTGATCACCAAAGTTTTGGCTACATGAAGATGATTTGGCTACATGAAGTGTAGTTGCAACATTCAGTTGGATAAATAAATAAGAAAAACTCATGTCACTATTTCTGGTCTCCTATCATTGAATATGCAGGAGCTCATATGTGTATGCATTGTGTATCACACCTGTATCACCCCTTTTATGGCGCTGACGGGGATGTATCTGGATTGTGTTTCACCATTGCGTTGTTCATCAATTACCATGCGAATGCGATTTGAATACGCGCTAATGCGGCTATTTAGAATGTGAATTGCGATCTTCGGGTGACAGCGGCACTACATGCCCCCGATGCAGGTAAAACAAAGTAAGGTGACATGGTTTTTGCCTATTTAACCTAATTTTAAAGACTTTAATACTTCAGACAATGGAAGTTTTGAAAAGAAAATAGATTACAGATTTAGTCAGCATTTTTTCATGTTTCTACAATAAGATTTCAGTGAGTTATGAACTGAACTGAAGAAAGATACGCGGCATCGCCGATGATGCCGTCGACCCCAGAGGGTTAAAAGAAGCACACAGAAGTCACAACTAAGGCTCTCCAGCTGGTTGGTTATGACTTGGTTATGTCTGCTGATGCTATTTATTCTGTGTTTTATTACTGAAATTTGTCTATGGTGTTATGGACAGTAGTCAGAGTGCCTGACAATAAAACAGACCCAGTGGAACCTTGAATTCAGTTGAAGAGGCCCAGGACAGTCACCTGGTGAGGATGAGTCGATCGAGGTTGATGCGCTGCTGTTTGGCGATCCAGGCCGCACGGTACAACTTCTCGGCGGTCTTCAGCACCTCAGCATTGAGCCGCTGGATCAGCTGCTTCTCCGAGGCTACGTACAGCCGCTCCTGCTTCAGGTGGTGGGCCAGAGTCTGGATGTCTGGCTTCACCATCTTCGCCGGATCAGCCGCAGAAGACAAGGACTGCTAAAGAAAACCAAATAGATCGACTCGAGCAGTGTAATCTGGGAGCTGAAGAACCAGTAAAACAGCAAAAATATCAAATGGAACAAGTCAAATACAGAATGTTCTAGAAGTTTTAAACCAAACAAATATACATTAAAGATCAACACACAACAAAAAACACCAGTAAAAACCTGCTACATGGCTGCCTGCCTACAATAGACTGCCACACCGACAAAAGTGTTTCCGCAGCTGAGTAAGCAATCTAATCAATTTAAAAACAAAAATATCTCAAAAGGAGTGAACTCTCTCTTCACAGCGAATATGTTTCGGATGGGCGGCCGGTGCTGTGACCACATGGTACTGTCCCGATTGCCAAAGAGAATCATGGTGACGGGACAAATGTCGGCATAGAAAGGGGTGAAAGCACATATATGATAGATACACAAAGAGGCAAACAGGAAGGAGGGCCACTGTCCTGAGGGGATGGAAGGTCCTCAGCATCCGGCTCAGAGATGGCCAGGTGGATGTGGGGGGTCCTTAATGAGGTACACCTCAGTGCAGAAAAAGGCAGAACAAGCCCCGGTTGATGGCAACTGGACCCACGCTGCACCCACCCCAAAATGCCCTGCATCACAAACATGTCTGGGAGAGCCTGTTGCTATCATGAGGCATGCGAGAGAGATGCAAATCGCATTAGCCCTTCTCGCAGACACAGAAACCGAAGGGAATGCATAAAATCTGAATGATTTCCTGAAGCATTCCTTGACACAATGAACCCTTTGTATACCAGAAAAACAGGCAGGCTTGTAGGGATGGACGGCTCCATTAGGCCAGCATAGAGCTTTCAGCTTTTACGGTCATAAAAAGCGGACAAGCCACAGAACTATCTGGTGACTTCAGGTGGAAACAGCTTCATAAATATTACCTTTAAAATAATATTGACAAGAGAAATTCAAATTAATTAGAATTGAATTAGTACTTAAATACCAATGACAGCAACCTCAGATCACATTAAACTAGGTAGTGAATTCAACTGCACAAAATAATACCCGCACTGCTGTTTTCTACCACCAGGACATGTCACACAAGGTTAGAGGCCTTTTTATTGAGTGTGATATCATTGTATAAAAAGCGTTCAAACACAAACCTGACAAAACAAGAGAACAAGATGCCCAGAGTTCCAGTGCCAGACACCGGCAGGTTTGTTTTTTATGTCAGTTGCCGCTATCTCCCGGATGATGAAGATGGAGGCGGGGAGATTCCTGGGGTCATCATGTTCGAGTAGAGTAAGCAGAAAAATGAGCTGATGGAGCTGCTCACAACAATATCAGGAGTCATTCGGTAGAGAAATGTACCGAAATATACAGAATGCAGCCCAATAAATGAGCTCGTAAATGTGACTGTGCCCTGGTGGGATAGGCCTGCCACCTGCCTCTCACCTGAGGAACTGCATGTAATTTGCACCAGGAACATCTCAACTGAATAATTAAAGTGAAAAACGTCTCCCATTATTTTGTTGGGGCCAAATTAAACTGCACAACAACTGTCAACAGCAAGCAGACTTATGTTCAGACACCGAAACCTTGCATAAGCTATCGCTCCACTCCCCGCAGGCTTCTAAGGCTGGCTTTGTCTCCGGAAAAGGGAGAAGTTGGGCGTGCCATGCTCTTGATGACTGGGTGAAGCGAAACCCTTATGCAGAAGAGAAACAGTGACGAGGCAGGTAGGGTGGTGGTGGCCAATAACAATTGCATGTCTGCGGTGCCTGTGTGACACTGGGCCACAAGCCAACAAATGGGAAAGCCAGAATGGGTTCTATTGTTAAACGTTTGCATGTACTGTATTTAGTAAAAATTTACACTAGCAGATGGATAGAAATCATAAAAGCAGCACAGACAGTCCTCAGTTTAACAGACGCTCACCTGCTGACAAAGATGCCCATTATCAGACACAGGGAATGTAAAACAAGAAAAAATAACCAAAATCCGTGTCACTTTCTCCATCCTTACAACAACCCCTCCACCATAACTGCTTTGTTCAGACAGGGTCATTGTGGGCCTGAAGCCTATGCTAGGAAGCGCTAGGAATGTGGCAGGACACCATAACTAATCGACGGGAAGTTTGTCATTCTTATTCTTAGGCCTTTGCGCACTGCAAAGAGTGCAGTTGACAAGTACATAGTGACAGAAAATGAGTGTGAGACTGTGATGTCAAAGAAAATCATCCCCGTTACACACACGGGACTTTCACAGGCTTGACCTGTCCAACGCACATATGAACTGGACCTGCTCCACATGCAACTATGCTGTCATTTTTGTTCCAGGAATGTCATGCTCAAAAAAACAAAAATGCAAACAACCAAGCAATAACAAGCAGATAAATAGGTAATTTCAAAAACACATCGGATATATGATATAAACAAGGTCTACATCAACATATAAATCAACAGAGATCACTTGGAAAACTTTACAGAAGCAAAAGAGGATCTAAAGATATTCTGATGCACATCCCAGCCATATGCTCCAAGGAACTGCAGGCAAGAAACACAGCTCTGGGAAACACTGCCAAAAATCGGATTAAAAGAGAATCTCTTTGACATCAGGGGAAAAGAAAAAAAAACAGCGCCACAAGATTTGCAGCTGGCAATGCATTTGTAAGTGATAATGTGATGGTGTTTGGGTAATAATGAGCTACAAACTGAATAATTAATGCAACGCTACTTCCAATTTTTTTCAGGCTTTACTCATATTATGTGCCATTTTCTTCTGGGAGAAAGAGTGGGTTGCTGGGATACGAAAAGGACAGTCAAAACTGGGAGCTGGAAATTCAACCTGAAATACATGCAAAATTATGCACTTCTCAGGATTATGTTGTTAACAGCCAGAGTGTTACTAAAGATATTCTGGGAGAATTATACATTTTGAAGTTTATCTCAGCTAGAGATGCATGACATATCAAGCAACTTATCAGTATCAGCTAGTATTTGTTAAAAATTAAGACATTAGCATCGGAACTGATATTTCAACTGTAGTCAATATTCAAAGTTTGCACCAGAGCTAAATAACTACTAAAATAAGAGTGATGACTGAACTACAATCAGCCATTTTTGGTAGTGGAGGATCAGGGATTTTGCCGGCTCTTTCACCACTTAGATGTCTCAAAGTGTCAGTCTGCGACATGTTTTTCATCCATTATTAAATCTGACCCGCAGATGAATGTTTTGTTTTCGACAAAGGATAAAACACAACGTAATATCATTCCACTAAATTCTGCAGGTACCCCCTACCCCTAGTCTGCAGGTTTCACTGCACTGCTAGATGGTTACCGGTACTGGTAATATAACATAAACATGTAACGGTTATCCTATCTGTCAAAAATTCCACATCAGTGCATCACTAGTTTTAACTGGCATGTTCCCTGAAATAAATGCTGGAGCATGAACCATATTTACTGTTCCACACCTCCTACAACCACCAATCTGCTGTTAAAGATTTACTTTACGTGCTTATATTTACTTCTCACTCAACGATCCTGCAAATGCTGAACAATTTAAACTTACCAAGTGTGTGAAACAGTAGTGTCTATCTAAAAATTGTAAGTAGAATAACACTGACCTAAAAAAATCTGCTATAGAAGAAAGCTTGCCCGGCTGCCTTCAAATCCAAAACTACAGAGCGGCGACTTTGCAGTCTGTGAATAAAAATTCTCAAACTTTTAAAATGCCATGAGAAAAGGCACACAAACAAATCCAAACAAAATATTATTCAAGAAATTTTGAAAACAGTCAAACATAACGGGAAATACTGGAATCTAAACATAAATGTCAGATTTCTTAGGAAGAAAGGGACAGCGGTTTATTTAACTATGACCTAATAACTAGCATCACTGACCAGATTAAGGAGAATTCTTCTTCACATACATGATTTCCAGGACTATTCAGTACTGTGAAGAAGAGAATACCAAGGTAAAAAGTTCATTTTCATATGATGTATGACTTACTGAATATTTCCTTATCCGCTGTTTAACCTTCTCTGGTCATAATTCTGCTGGGTATATATGCGAGTGTGCCACTGATCACCAAATGCTGATTTTCTCTGCAGAATGTACTGCTCCCTTCAGATCAATATCAGAACACTCACACCAGGACCTAATAACTTCTCAGGTAGTTTTCAGAAGTCTCAAGGTTGACTCATTCGCCAGCACAAAGTATTACTCAAAACATCTGCCAGCCCGACTGAGATGGGGTTCACAGCACCAATCAAGGGATGGTCTGTGGAAACAATGAAATGTCACAAAAAAGTGCATTCAACTGTGTAGCAATTTAATGTCTCTTAAACTGATCTACATGCTGTTTTTACAGGCCTGTGTAATGTCTGTGTAAACAACATATGGCTATCTACCCAGTATCTTAATATCAATTTATATTAAATTCAGTTATATATAAAATAATTCATCACAAAGCCTGAAATAACTGTCACAAGCTTACTACCAGAACATAGTATGCTACAGATAAATAAGCCATACATTAATTGACAAGACTGATCTCTCCACACCTCAAATTTCATAATCCCAAAACACAATCACAACTGCAAGGCAAAGATAAATAAATCTTCTTTTACTCAAGTTTAAATATCACATTACAGCAAATCACCAATAAGCCCCAAAAGAAGCCAAACAGTCAAGAAATGATGCCAGGGAGACATTTTTTGCAGTGATAGCACACCCCCCCCCCCCCATACATATCCTGGAGAGAAAAATAGTTCCTTTCCCCTCTCCTCCTCCACTTCCTTCCTGTAGTATGAAACAGCAATCCACACTGTCAACGCAGTCACAGAACCAAGTTTATTGCCTTGGTGGGGGGCAGAAAGGCTTTTCTCAAATGTGAGAATGGTTGTGCTGTTTAGAATAACAAACTTGGCCAAATCATACTGTGAAGTATAGTTGTTTAATCTGAGATCAGCTAACCAAGTAAGCCCATTATAAGGTTTTTGAATGTCCTCTATTTCCAGGATAAAAGTAGACTTTTAAAAAAGCAAGATTTAAAATCAAAAACACACATTTAAAACTACAAAAATCTACATTAAAAAAAGAAAACCTAAATAAATATTTAGAGCATCTTAGACCTTACATCCAAACATTCTGCCTTCTTTAGGATTTTTTTCCCCTAAATAGATTAACTGGTCAGCGCATTACAACAGTAAAAGAACGTCAACAGAAGTACGCAAATCATATGCGCAGCACTGCCACTTGGGCAAGATACCAAAATATTACTCAATAAAATGGGAATGCATGGCATCACGCTGGGGGGCAAATGGAATATGATGCCAGCTCAATAGTACAACTAGATACGTATTTTTTCATATGACATCATAGTACTGAATACAAAAGATGCGCGAGCGCGCGCACACTCAGGTTGCAACACAGAAAAAAAAAAGTAGGACGATTGGTGCAATCAGGATGCATTCAGGAGTACAGACTGAAGTTCAATGCTCCTGCTCCACAGAACAAGGACCCCTTGACCTATTCCCCTCGGACCCACCCACCTCTCCATCTCCAAACTGCTAAGTACCGGGCATTGGGATGAAAAGGGACACGACAGGCACCCACCTAGGATGAGCCAAGGGGCAACAGTGTGCGACCGCCAGCACAATGCTCATCTGTCCCAGGCCCTCGCTTTCCCCCACAGCCTGGCCATGAGACAGCATAGCAACACATCCGCCGCACCAGCTCCTCCTCGCTCCAGTGCAGCCAACTC
>JAODUD010000040.1:1962848-1979647 GCA_026784285.1 Stomatorhinus walkeri | reverse complement strand
CCTCTTCAGTAGATTTTGTTAAAGAGGGACGGTCTGGGCCCCCTGAATCTGCCAGGATATCCATGCCCCTTTGACACCCCCTAGATCTGAATATCTAATTTTGTATTTTAGAGAAACACGTGTATTACGATAGATTAAAGAAATTCCAAAAAGTTGCTATTTTTAGCATGAGAGAATAGAGTAGCACTTCCACAGCGGGCTGTGATAACACACTCTTAACACGTAAATAGTGAGAAGAGAGCTGCCAACAATATTAATTCATATTTTATTGAAGTGATAGGAACTGGTCTATCTTCACCTTAAAATGTAAATGCAAGAAAATACTTATATAAATAGACGACATCCTTAATAAATCTGTTTGGTCCAGCAGGTGGCGCTGTTGTCCGGTACCTCCCAGGCTTTGGCTGCAGATGCAGGCCTGACTGCGTGTAGGAAGCGCGCCTGTCCGGCCCCCGTTGCTATGAACATGCTCCTGCAGTCACGCACAGCTCATGGGAGCCGGGGACTCAGGGACGGTTCCTCAAGTGTATAAGTGGCTGTTGACAATCGATGAGTGTTGGCTTATACTGGCGGTAGGTCTTCGAAGCCCATAAGCATCACCAAGGTGACGGTCAGTAATCGCTTACGGGTCTGCTGCACTTCGGCGGGCAGATTACTGCAGCCCTGAATCAGCACGGTGCTGGTGAAATGACGACATAGTGCAGCTGCACCCGTGTATTTATTCTGACATAAAATCTTTTTATTTATTTATTTTTTTTTAACCAAAACTGTATGCAAGTACGTGAATATATACATGGACCTAGAAGGGGGGTGGGGGGGCTAAGGGCTCGTGCCCGGGTCACCTTCGGAACATCATTAAGAATGCAGTGAAATGCGCAAAATTATCTGCAAATAATTTAATGTAAACCCATCAAGTGTTATCAGTAAAATTCGGAATTATTTCGAAAAACATGACAAGAACTCCATCCACCCCGCGTTCTGATGCCTCCTGTGGTCCATGAATATACAGTGAATATCACGAATATCGTCTTATGCTTCTACGACACACCGCGATTCTCCCAAACCTCACACGTTCGACTCTTATCTGAAAGTGCCTACTTACTTTTATGCAGATGCAGCTATTCCCATCCTGTATATACTTTAAGTCATGCTTAGATTACAGAACTGTACCCATACAATGTATGTAAAAACAGTATAGTTGTTATAATGTATTGTTTAGAGATATATTACAAAAACATAGTAGGCCTACATGTATTGTACTATACATTTGTTCTCTTAACAATACAATATAAACCTATTAAATCACATTACGATACACTAAACTTAAGCATTTTTTTCCTTCAACCACTACTGAATCCTTTAACAATGTAAAAACATAATACACAGGTCTAACTAAACCTCTATTTTAATATATTTTAGAACCGCTATCGTAGAAGACCGCACTGTCAAAAGCCGTCAGATTCGGGTTGACCGTACAAACGGCCGTAACAGCGGTGATATTTCAGACGGAGCTCTGCGACGCGGTGTCCCAGCGGGCCAGTAGGTACAAGTCCTTTCCACCGTACAGGTTTACGGCGTAAGGTACGAAACAAGAAACAATACAGAGCTGTTTGTTCAACTTCACCGAGTCCTCTCCGTTCCATTTATTAAATACACTTTATAAATAGCACAGAAAAACAGCAGACGACAGGCTAATGACACAGTATAGTGAACGGTGTCTTCCAGTAATTATTTTCTTTTTTTGTTATTATTTGAACTGGATATGAATCTGAAAAACATCATTCATTACTATAATTATGCATGGTAATTACATTCATTTGTGAAATAAAATTAAATATAGTTATTTTCTCAAACAAAATATTACGTTTTCTTTTTTAAAAAAATATTAAATTATCAAGCATGTCAATTTATATTTAGTGTACTTGATGCCATTGACTGCCAAAATATAAGCGCATGCACTGATTTAAATCTCATTTAAATCTCATCTTCAGTCCCAGTTTGCTCCAGTTTGACAGATGAGAGGTAAAAAGGTACACATATATGAGCCGTAATGTGTGAGCTTAAAACGTCAAACATGAGAGACTGGCTTGAGCACCATTAGGTGATAAATCAGACAATGCTGATTATCTGTGCAAAATATCTGGGACAAAACTATATATAATATAGTGTATGGAACACTTGTTAGCAAGAAACCATGTATCTCAATTGCTAATTAAGAAAATGCTGAGAATAGATGATGTTTTTTTTTTTTTTGGGGGGGGGGGGTGCCAGCCATTTATGGCTGTATAAGTTTATCCTCTGTTACATCTCTAAGTCAGTCTGTGATTGTTCATTTCCTTTAGCCTATGCTGACCATCTTGTTAACCATAGTCAGAAGGGTATTACATCCAAGAGAACAACTGAACTGAATTAAGGCATGAATAAGTAGCTTAAAGGTCTATTTTTTGTGTTTTAGGAAATCGGTAATGATGTAGGTCTGTAACTACTTATAATTTGCAAATCGTTAAGTGTATAATTCTTTTTTAGTATGTCTGATTGGTTGTATGTATTTTTAAAGAACCAGAGACCTAAACATGTGTACAAGAAGTCTGACACAGCACAGGTACTAGAGAGAACTAGTTTAGTCTTTATACCACATCTACTGCAGTTCAAGAACCACTATATTCTTTAGGATTTAAAAAAAAATATATAATTCATATTTTTCACATTTATAAGATTCCATCTCACGTATGTTTATTTTTTCTTTTAACTTTTTTACTCTGTAATCTTTAGCATTTTAGTTTCACATTAAATTGTACATTAAAATTCTATTTATACAAGGGCTTCCTACCACATGTGATATGAACACAGAAAGCTTTGCATATTATCAGTGTTCTTTTATGATAATGTCATCGTACATTGTTTATTTGACCATCCATTTAACTGTCAGATTGCTTCCCACACACTGCTCTTGTGACTGAGTGTTATCACCATAGTCTTGGTCTCTCCTTGATCTAATGAGATGTATTTCAGTTGAAACAATTAACAGTTTTTTATTGACAGTGTATCAGATTGAAATTTTGAATTCCATTAGTGTCTTTGACCACTAATGGCAAGCATTAATGATTTCTCATTAAATTACTCACATACAGTGTTTGTGCATCCCCTGCTGCATCTGTATATAGCTTATTTACTCTGTCCACCAAAGTAAAAACTGATTAAAGAAAATATTTTTATAATTTAATAGATATTATTTATGTTAGAAATGTAGAAAATATATTCTTTCTTCTATATGTCATTATATATTTTCAAATTGTTAATTCATTTTTCAAACAGCTCTTATGGTCAGTCAGGTTTTTTTTAAATCAAATATGTAAAAAAAAAAATTAAAGTAGAAAGTCACATAGTGTGGCTTACAAATTCTAAGAAGAAAGTGAAAAATAATGAACATCAAAGCAAGAAGTCTAGCAGTATCAGTTCAACTTAGCGAAATACCCAACAGAAAACTCGCAGTTCCTCTTCTGGTCAGTGTCATGCTGTGACTTTTACGGTGATTGTAGGGAAACATTAATAAACCTCTTCTGTAGTAAAATACATTTCTACAAACATTTATGCCAACTTCACTGTGTAATAATATACATGTATGTGTATATACACCTGTGACGTCATTTATATGGCATTAAAGGTGCACATGGTTAAATGATATCATCTAGGAGGTTTGGGGTTCCGACCCAATCTAGCGTTCTTGGCTCAGAAGCTGCCATGATGATGCACATGAACTGTCTTCCAGTTCTCTTGTCTATTGGGTAAATGGTCGTAGGCGTGAACCTCTTGTTGCTCTCCACAAACTCACAGAGCTGCTGGTAGATCTTCGGATACTCGTGACGCAGGAAGACCCCCCTGGCCCTGAGTTCACGCTGGATGTTAATGAAGCATATCTCCCTGGCCTTCCTGCCTTCCTCGCCTTCTTTATCAATGTCAGAGGTTCCTGGGGGTGGGGTGAGGATCAGAGTTTCCATGTCACTCTCTCTCTTGAAGGGCCTTTTCTCGGGGCTGCAAGACGCCAGGGACACTTTGGCATACTTCCTGACAGTTGGCGCTCGTACTCTAGGTGAGGGTCTGTCAGGCACTTGGTCACCAACAGCGATGGATACATTCAGAAGGAAACATTCACTGGGGTCGTACTCATTTCCGGCATCCTGCAGCTCCTTACAATACTCCCCTAGATTGTCCTTGAAAGTCTCCAGCTCTCTAAGGGACAGATAAGTTGGGGTCATGAGGAGGCTCTCTAGTCCATACTGCAGAAAGTTGTTGGATGACCCTGGACTGGGGAAACCTAGAAAAAGCACACCCCTTCCGCGGGAGAGATAGCCCACTTTGGCAATGCGGGAGAAGGCTTTGTGGATCTCAGAATTCTCCCGGCAGAACTTCAGAATATGCCTGCAAATACTTCCAATGCGCCCATAAAGGCAGTTCACCTTGTGGACATCCCAGTCCTCCCTACGGCAGTTCCGGGAGCAGTAGTAGGTGTAGCAGCTATGACACGATTTGAAGTAGAGGCAGGCATTGAACAGGGTCTCAGTCCGCCGGCACTTTCTGTTGGAGCACATCATAGTATCATCCTCATCTGTGCTCTGCTCAGGGGAACACTCCTCTGTACTCCTCTGGACTCCATCACAGCTACTGTCCAGGTTTTTCAAAGCATCAGGGATGATTTTGGTGGACATAGGTTGTTTATTGAGAGGACCAGGGTCTTCCTTGGAGCCTTTCTTAGCAGAGTTGGAGTCATCCTCATTAATAAGCTTCTTTAGTTGGTCCAACAAATCTTCACTGGGCCTCCGGCTGGCTGGGGGCTTGTAGTCAATGACAAGGTCAGCTAACAGCTCATCAAGCTGTTCGAGGCTTTGCTGCAATGAGTAGCTGTTGTGGCTCTTCTCTTTGGTCATGTCTGCTGAGTAGGAGGGTGGATCCTGGTATGAAACAGTCCTGGGCTTTGCTTTATCAGAATCCAACATGTCCCAACTGGCAGAGCGTGACTGGCTTCTATTGATTTTGCCCGGGCGGATGTCGTTGTCCGTAATGGTAATCTCAGGGGTCACGTACCAGAGTCGTCCTGTCATGCTCCTGGCTCCATCAACGGGACCCTTTTCCAAAGAGTTTTCAGACAACGATAGGGCAGCATAGCGCCTGGGTGAACTGGAGAGGTTCACCACCACAGGCTGCCGCCTGTCATCTGGGGACGCTGCGCGCTTGCCCTGGTAAAGGAGGTTCTCGTAGCTTCTCCCACGGTGAACTGGCTGCTCCCTCTCAACATGCGTGTTGAGGATGTTGTCCCAGGACTTTGAGTAAGGTTTGGCCTCTGCTCCAAGCCTGGGTGGCTCCATGCAGGGGTTGGCATACCAAGGGGTCAGTTCTGGCCTGGCTCTTGGCGGAGTGAACTGATTGTGGTGGGGAGCATATCCCGAGAAACTGGACGCATACCAGTCATTGCCATGAGGTTGTGACATCCGGGGCCGATGGCGGCCCTCGGTGTGATATGGTCTCAGTGGCACGTGATGCTCCGGAAGGTGGCTGAATGCTTCATTTGTGTAGAAAATATTTGATGGGACAGTCCGAATCGGGTAGACTGTAGGGTTCTCGCCATAGTACGATCTTGTCGGCGGAGTTTGAATAATGTATGGCCCTGGTTCGCTTGTGGAATACGGCCTGGGATACACAGGCTCGCCCGGGTATGGCCGAGGCTCTATCTCTGTGTAATAGGGCCGGATGGTAATGGGCATAGTGTGAACGATATGGGACCTTGGATCATGCATATATTGCATTTTAGGTGAGTGTCCTTGGCTGGACATGCTGTAGCGATCATTCTGGTAGTAATTCCTTGTAGGAGGGGCTGAAATCGAGTACCTCCCAGGCTCAGTGTAGAATAATTTAGTTGGCACACCAGGGCTAGAGAAAGCCCTCCGTTCTCTCCCAAGGTACTCCCTCTGGTCTCTGGGGGAAGGCATTCTATGAGGAATGTCAACGGACTGAGCATAATTCATTGGCATGCCATAGGAGTACGGGTAAGGATGCCTGTAGTCCGCACTGTAGCATTCACTAGGAGTTGGTGTCCTGGACGTGGAAACTTGGCGTGGAACAGCCAGGCCCCTACTCCCCGAGCTGGAGTAGCGCTGCCAGGGGATCTCAGTGCGGGGTGCGGGGGGATGCCTCACTGCCTGCTGCAAGCCTCCCTCATCCGGCTTGATGTCCACACGGCATTTGACGTGGGGACTTGTGGCCGGCTTGCTCGGCCGGCCCCCCTCAAAGCGATCAGTGGCATTTAATGGCGAGAATCGGCTGGAATCCCCTCGCTGGGGCTGGAGCTTGATGGGATGCACCTCCTGTGTCAAGACACGGCTCGTGGCATAGGACACCTCCCTGCGTGGAGATGCCTCGGGCCTCCTTGGTGGGTCCCGGCGGGCTCGCTGGACCTCCCTGCCCCTCCTGACCACAGGTGGAGACATTTCAATGGGCACCGGCGTGAAGGTGGTTTTGGCCCGGGGGGCACTTTTAGACCGAGACCTCTGTTTGGGCTCTGGTCTGGTGGCCTTGCTGGTGGTGTCTGAGTTGGAGTGTTGAGGGGGCAATCTGGTGTTGAACAGGTCCGGGGAGGAGAAGCGAAGGTGACCCTGCTGCCCCAAAGCATTCCAGGACACCTCTCCTTGGGCCTCGGACTGCCTCTCCGGCCTCCTATGGTGCTGCTCCATCCCCTGCGGCTCGCAGGGCTTGGGGTCATCCAGCGACTCTATGAAGTCAAAGCTCCGGCAGTGCCTTTTGTGGATCTTCTCCTGCTTGTCCTCCAGCGTGGTCGTCATCTGGGCATCACATTGTTTGGAAAAACAGACAGACTCCAAGTGCGTGGAATTGGACTTCACTTTTATGTCTCGATACACTGTCGATGCTAGTATGTCAGGAGGTTCTGTGCGTGTCATCTTAAAGGGACACGGTGAATTTTACCCTTCAGGATGATTCAAAGTCGAGGTCACCTGCAAAAAACAAGGCAGTTTAAACATGGCAATCAAGTTTTAAAATAGACATCTCATTCACCTCATTCATATCGTATGAAGTTAAAGTTTGTAAATACAACCCAGAAGGCAAATCCCCAGGGGAAATGTGTTCACAACATGCTACGAGCTTCACATGCTAATGACTGGCTCTCATTAATGCTGGCATAATGGCAGACTGGATAAACTCTTCTTTCCCATTTGCCAATCATACCTGCATAAGATTAACAACACACAGTGGAAAGATTCCTCTGTAGCCTTTTAAGAAAGAGATACAGTAAATCAATGCAAAGACAACACTGTCGAGTGCTTGTTGGATAGTAAACAAGGCTGAGGAAAGTTAAGCTATAGTTTGATATGGCTTGAGGAGAAAAATAAAGGCTGCAGTTTGAGTTCTGTCTTGAACATTTAGCTTAACATGAATTCTTTACAAACACTATGGGGTCTATTGAGATCACCTGCATTTTAGCACAGTAGCCATCAAGTGAGACTGTTGATGAAATGCAGAGGAATTGGCACTATGAGGGCATCAGCATCATGAAACTATAATCACTGGAATCGGCTGCAGGATAGAACTATGCCCAAAAAACCCTGAGATGACATCACACAGGTAATAAGACATGGGGAGGTATATTTACAGTAAGACCAGTGTGATTAATACTAAAGCACGAATCCAGGAAACACCACTGAAAACAACAGAGGGGTTTTGTTTACTTGGGGGGTGGGGGGAGGATGAACAAAATGAAACAAACCTGCTCAGAATAAAACACCCCCCTGATCGACTGACACAGTGGACAGGCAGAATGTGGCAATTAGGCAAAACAAAGAACAATGGAGCCTTAAAGCTCCTGGGGAAGCCTGCATCAGTGCAGGGCACAGACCAGCTCAATGCAGAGAGGGGCTGCAACAGCACCGCGCGTTACAGACAGAAAGCTCAGGGACCCAAGTGCGGAACACAGGGAGTTTATTGGGGACCAGGCAGACAGAAATAGACTCGGCAAGCAGGATCTCGGTTGGGGTCACAGAGCAGGATGTTCAGAAGCCGGGAGGGGGTCAGTCCAAGACGGGGAGCTTGAGACAGGGAGGGGCAGGCACAGGGGGGATGTCTAGAGGGAATGGGATTGGGGCAGGATCAGAGGAAAGCAGGCAGGATGGGTCAGGACTAGGTAAGAGACACAGTTAGTACCGCAAGCTGCAGAAGACAGCAATACATCATACACCTGAGATTTTAAAGGCGTGGGGAGGGGGGTCCACTCAGGCGCTGAAGAGCTGGCATTCTCATTCCCAAAACAACGCAGCAGGACCAGAGGAGGGACGGCCAGGAGGCATTTAAGTCAAACATCCTCCATGAAACAAATACGACATATCTACTGACAGCATACAGAGGGCTATGACACTGACATCAGCACCAGTGGGCCCAAGAACTAAGTGTACTTCCTGAAAAGCATGACTTGAGCAAAGCTTTTGAAGCACAATGACGTAATTCTATGTGCTTGACTTCTCATCTGGAAGCGGGCTGATAACACATTACTAAATACAGGCATTGTGTTTGCAGCTTTGCACAGGAAGCCCCACCCACCCCAAAAAGTCCTTGCACCTCATTGGCTGGTAAGATCACAGTCATCCAATGGTAGCTGTGGCTTCTGTCTTCCCAAGAATGAATGCAGTCAGACTGGAAGCATCCCATTAAGCCTCCTTCTTGAAGACCTGTCCTTGCACAGGCGGCCAGGGTCGATGGAGCTCTCCTCATCCTTTTTGCCAAGTGTGTGACTTTCTTCTTGGGCTTGGAGAAAGATCTCTCAGCGGCAATGGATGCCAGGAAATGCTACCTGCCTCACTGACTCACTGCCTCGCTGGCGGGCCGCCCTGACAGTACTATTCTGGTTCTCTTTCTTCAGTAAAATCACCAACTAAGCACATTTACTAAGCACTTACTTATCGTTCAGTTTTATTCCACCCTTGCATCATTTTTTAAAATCTATTGCACCATCTTCCTTTTTTTTGCAGTTGTACAGTTTCATGGTAAGCCACAGTTCCTTTTGTTCCTGATGTTTTTAGTGCTTGATACATCCATGTTCATTACATCTGTAAGTGTCCCATATAAAGAAATGCACTGTTACGAAGGGGGCAGATGTGATGTGCTGACCAGTCACACTGCCTTAACAGGTCCCCACATCATGCCATCAACCCCCTCCCACAGGCACACTCTCACCTTATCAGCTCGCTCCGTCTCAGCATCACATATCAATACCCCCCCCCACACACACACACATACATCTTCAGGAAATTTGCCCAAAGACAGTACCATTAAGAGCAATACACCCCCCCATCATTGTATTTAGCAGGCCCCATCCTTTCCATTACATTTCGGCCCGTTCTGCACATTGTTGGCCAATTCTCCCATTTAATGAAATTTCCACTGATCCATACGTGCAGAAGCAGCGTCAGATCAATAAAACATGGAGCGAGGAGTTGGACAAAAATAACCTTGGTTCTTATAAAGCCTCAGCCTCATCTGTCCAGAGAGCTTTATCTGTTGAGAAGTACACAAGAAACCAGAAATTACCATCGAGGGAAATGAGATCTTCAGGCAACGTCTACAGAGGCACTGCAATAGGAAGGTTTCATTGCATGGCAAGTAACAGAAAATTAATTTCTACCTCAGACTGCTAATGGCAGATTCATTTCTATAAATGCTCTATTGAAAGAGTCAGAAAGAAAGTGATTATGGGAAAAGGGATTATTCTGAAGCCGTGACGTGCCTGTCAGCGGGAAATTGTCATTAGTTGATCTGTACACACTGAATGGGGCAGGCAGGGCGAACAATGACAGCCAAATGTTAGGTTTTAAACTTCTTGTCTCTCTTTTAGCTTGTACGTTTCAAACTCAAAACCTCAGTTCACAGGATTCACATTATCCTCCTTGAGAAAATGCACAGCTAAGAATGTTAGACTAGCCATTAAAAATGTAAGAAGAATGTAAGAGGAACAGCAAGGGCTCTACTGCAAAGATGTAGATTATAGCATTATAGCAAAATCTCTAAAACAATATACCTCCCTAAGAAATGGAGTCATAAATAATGACATATTTCACAGAATCCTTAGGGCTTGTTTGTAACCTAATACTTCTCCTGTGACATCACTTCCTATCCCTGCTAGTGACTGATCTTTCAATGATATGTAAGTCACGCCCATCCCAATGTTCTCTGTTACCTTCTGGAACATCTGAGTACTGAAAACCAGTCAATGCAGGACCACAGAGACCATATAATTTTCTGCAGAAATAATATTACATCACCTCCTCCATGTCCATTTCCTGTTCTTATGAGTTGCCACGTTTAACTGCATAAATTGACAGAAGCGAAGTCCCGGCTACATGTGTAGCTATTAATGGAAAACCAACAGCCTCACAGTAAGCTCTCAAAATGATCAATGTCATTAAAATAAACCCAAGATAAACGTGTGCTAAAGGCACATACAGAGCACCTCCTGTTCAACACAGCATGAGAACGATGAGCTAGATTTAGATTTTTACTTCTGCCCGGACGATGGGACATTTGTTTACTTTATTGCCTGACGACGAGGCCACCGATCAGATGCCTTCAATGGCTCTCAGCCATTTCCTGACCAGAAGGAGGGACTCTCTCCATATGGTCAGTCAGGGACTCTCACTGCTCTCCTCCCCTATGCTACGGCCCTGACAGACAGGAGACTCTGCCAGCCCCACTATACAGAGCAGCGAGGGGCCAGAACTGTCACTGTCCTCAGCCGATGGCACCTTACCACACGCAGGTGCCAATTCGTGATGTAGCACCAGAGCCACGAGCTGCCATGACTGGGCATTTCAGCGTGACTATTGTATCTGTGCTCAGGGCTACTGGTGTGGCAGAGTGGGCTGTGTAGGGAGGGAATCACCATCATCTTCATCGTGAATGACCCGAAAATCACTTATGAGAGGATTCATCATCATCATTATAGGTAATCATCCTTCACATTTAACATAAAATCCTTGCAAATATGACATTCTGCTATATATGGTGCCACAAAGTGTTCAGAGTGAATATTTATCTGAAGCAGACATTAGCATTAAACAATAATTCTTCTTAATTTAGCCCTGGCTGCTGCAGAGGCAAAATGAACACTGATCTGTGAGAATCTCCATAATGCGCTGCAATCCCCACTGAAAACCAGCTTGACGCCTGTGTCAGCCATCTTGTTTGGAGATTGGTAGCTCTTAGGCCTGATTGAATTATTGACGTCTTGTTGAGTTAAAAACTGAAGAGGCCTGATGTGCTGATAGGCAGGAGGGGCCTCCGGGGGATAGACTGGGCTGTCCCCTTGGTTTTGAGCAGGTTGTGGCTCGTGGGGGGGGGGGCATGGAACACGAGTCAGGGAGGACACACAGGCCGGCATCCCCCGAGGCGCCACAGTAGGGGGGGGGGGGTCGCACGATTTGATCCGACTTCCCATGGGCAGCGGAAGATGGAATCCGAGAAGCTTCGCATTCGCACACTGAGCATGTTCTACATGCCCTCTCTCTGCCCCGCTTCCCAGCACAGCCTCACACCCACATCACCCACCCAAACCACATCTTTTTACATTATGCTTTAACTGAAGAACACCCCCCCCAAAAAAAAACCCTGCACACTGTGGGCCTGATTGGACCTAATGCATCATTCAGGGGGAGTGACATAAACAGCCCCCCCCCCTGCCTGTCAGTATAACAGAGGTGGGAGGGGCCAGCCATAACACTGCCAAGAGGGACAAAAACAGCAGAATTAGTACGGATTAGCCTCTGACACAAAACCTATGACACAGACTTGCCAGCCGTCACACAAATGTCACCCAAAAGGAATGAAAGGGAGCTGCTGAATATGCTCTATACATACGCCTGTGTGACACAGTGACAAGGGATAGGGGGCAGTATGCTACGCAGTGGGGCAGGGCACTGTGCCCGTAATCAGAAGGTCACCTGGTCAAATCCCAGCACCAGCAGAATGATCTCACTGTTGGACCTTTGAGCCAGGTCCTTAACCCGCAACAGCTGCAGGGATGGGCTGACCTACTCTCTCCACTGTACATCGCTTTGGATAAATACATCCATTATTGTATCATAATGAATTTCTCTTAGTGAGAGAGCATAATGAGACATGGAAAGGATGTGCCTCTCCTTAATAAACCACCATTCAATGACCTGCCTAAAATACCTGAATGTTCTCAGCAGTCCATCAGCATAATCACTTCTTGGTAATTCACGCGACACTGTAAGTAAGTGTATTTATACAGCACTTTTCACAGACACTGGTTACAAAGTGCTTTACAATAGCAAGAGCAAATAAAACTGGGGACTCAAAAAAAGGAGGGAAAGAGAAGAGTACAGCATGAGAGATCCATGACGTCTGTGCTCTTTAAAGTCTGTCACTCATCCTGATCAAACAGGGGACACCTGGCCGTGAGCCTGAAGTTCTGTCCATGTTTCAGGCTGACCGTAACAATGCCGGTGCTACTGCACTAAGACAGTGTTTTAGAGACACCAAAATAACCGCCCGCCAGCCCTGTACCAGTCACACGCTATACTATACTGAAGAAACTTCCATTCACACGAAAAACTGAAATGCAACCTATGGTTAGAAGGAACTCCATCGCACTTAACATTGACTTGGTTACACGGTTCAGCTTTGGTAACTGTTTCATCCATGCAGCTGGATGTATTCAGGTGTTCTGGTCAAGGCATAAGGTTACAGAACAAGACACCATAATAGACCTTCCATCCATCAATCCATCCATCCATCCTTTCCTGATAATTGCTAGTGCACTGCAGGGTTGCATCACCCTAGAACTCCCCCATGAAGCACACCACATGTGGCAGGGGACATAATGAAACTCTTACCACCCAAAAAATTGATGCCTAGTCCATTCATCCCCATTCATGCTGGTATCACAAGACGAGTGCAAAGTAATGTAAAGAGTAGAGATTCTATCAGTGAAGTGACATTGAGCACATTAAGCTGTTTTAGTACAGAAACAGAGGATAGTCTGCGTGGGGGGGGGGGGGGTTGGGGGCTACAGTTTGACATCCAAATGAACCGTAAGGTGCCAGTTTGTGTCCCAGTTACGTAGAAGCCTGGTGCCCCTTCAAACCAGTATGATGGACTGGGCTCTTATACTTCAGCTGAGCTAGTCAGGATCATCATTGGGTATGCCAAATAAAATCAGACAGCAATCAGTAACCAGTGGGCGAGACTAAGCATCTGTGCAGCTTGAGAGTGAGAATCTTATTGGCTGTTCCATGCATTACACATATCCCTTATATCCAGTGATCCTATAGGCTGGTGTGGCACAGAACTCCCCCTCAGTGTTACATTTGGACAGCATTCTTCCTTCTTCCTTTCCTATTCTGAAGGGATTCTGTTGTCCTCTGTGTAGAGTAAGCAGTAAAGAGGGTCAGCTGTTGATGAGGGAAAATGAGGCTCTGCAAGCTGTGGTGGGAGAGATCATCCTGCCTCGTCAATCACTGCCCTGTATAACCCAATCATAAGCCACAGTGGGAGGGATTACCCTGCCCTGGCAATCACTGCCCGGTTTAACCCAATCAAAAGCCACAGTGGGAGGGATTACCCTGCCCTGTCAATCACTGCCCAGTTTAACCCAATCACAAGGTCAAGGCTGTGTGTAGAGATAATTCCACCCATCATGGCTTTGGAACCCTTGCCCCTCCCATCAGTGGTCTCAGCTATTGATTCAGCTCAAAGAGCTTTCAATGTGTTGTTGAGTAAACACAATGTTATCAGTCACGCTATTAATCGTACCAGTAAGGTATCCATTGGGGAATATGGGATAAGCATAACAGTAATCACAAGAGACAGGACTTCCATACCCTAATGGATATGATGCAGGATTTTACAAATCCTGCCTATTTCTTGCTCTTCAGCAACCTTGCACCTGCAGTTAAACTTGCATTAGAATAACTGTAGACGAGACTAACCATATCAGCCTTTCATGTTTCATGTTAGACTTTCATCAATTTTATGAGGCATGCCATTAAAATAATAAAAAACTGCGACAGTCACTGTCCGATGAAGGTGCCAGAAGACATGAGGGAAGGAGTGAGATTCTACAGTAGATACGACAGAATGACTCTGGTATGTTATCGCCACCGCACCGTCTGACCTAAGTGTTGAACAGGTGATCTCAAAATCCACAGGGTAGCAGAAACTGCATGACCTTTGGAGAACACGTGCTGTGTGTGCAGGGTAACACTGAGGCGAGGCGAGGCAAGGTAAGGAGCGAACAGACAGCGGCAAGCCCATGTCTGTGCATGCCTGTGAACAAGTAAGCTAGGAAACGCCAGCCTCTCCGTATGGGCGATCTAAAGTAAAACACGTTATTCACTGCCAGCTATCATCCCTTTTTGAATTGGAAATATCATTTAATTCCTGCACCATTAAAATACAGGCAAGCTATGACGCCCTGGCATCAGAGTGGACGCCGGTGTCAACCCCGAGTCTGCCCAGGCGCTATGCACCTGCACCGGGGCGCAGGGCATTCGAGGGAGGGAGAAAAGCTCAGTCTCACGGGGGCGATTTCACACACGGCGGCGAAGCATTTCACAGCTCACGCCCGACTGCTCCTTACCGCAGAGCGACGCTATAATGTGCTTTTTAACACCAATACACAGCGTAACATTAGCGCAGCATCCATCGGAGGGATAAGGTCAGTCTGCTGAATCTGGGTCTCCTGGACCCGAATTCAGTCCACACTATTTAAAAGCCTATAACCGCAGAGGAAGAGTTTTTTGTCACGCTGCAGTGAATCAGAATGCGTCTTTTTCCTGGATTTGACCGAAAACGCCGTAGAAGCTTTAATGCGCCCACAGATCGTGCAATATTAAAGTTAACTTAATGAAAGTGTCAAGTGTATGCAAAAACGAAGCGCATACACCAGGAGGCTACGCAGGCTTCTGTTTTAAATGCGGTGATTTACGCATGCACGGCGTGATTCTGTTTTTAACACCGATTGGTGACTGTTTTCCCTTGACAGATAAGCACGGCATTGCATATGACACGATGTCAAAACAAGCAGCCCGACAGGCGGCATGCAAACATTTATCACTACGTAGGAAGTGAGCGGTAGTGTGGATGCATGTGTATTTGCATGGTGTCGCCGTGGTGCACCCGCTCTCTCCCGTAGTAAGCTACGATTGCGCAGTGCCGGTGTCTTACCGTCCTAGTACACGGCCGAGTGACATGACGATCGGCTCCAAGAACGGGTGCGACGGACTCCTGGGCAGCCGTGATCGCGCTTGACGAGTCAGTCATGTCGCCTCCATAAGTGCGCCGAACGCTGCGCCAAATGCGTATGTCGGGTTTGCGATTTTCTGCTCCCGCCCCCCAAAGCCACACACTCACACAAACACACACCCCGCTTACGGAGAGAAGGGGAAAGTGCCCCCACACGCGCGCATGCGGTGGACGGCGTGAGTGTGTGACTGCGAGTGAAAGAGTGTGTGGGTGATACACACCTATACACGGTACCGCATACAACTGTAGGCTGTCTGTATTCGAATTACAATATATTTAAAACCAAAGTTTTTTAATGCTCCTTTTCTTCTTTTTCTTTTCTTCTTTTTATTTCTGTGTAGTAGTAACTGTCCTCACGCTGGCGTGGCTTCTCCAGGACAGTCCCTAAATCTTACGTCTTCTCAGCTTAGAAAGAACCAGAAGATTTTCACTGCAGCCCGAAGGTGGCAGCTATGTGACTATTACCCCGATCCCTAGGATATGTGACCACCCCTCCTGTACATAATTTACTTGAATGCTAACCAGCTCACTCCTCTAATGTGTGATCATGTGACCCTGCCTTATCCTTCCATTTAGAAACGTTAGTGCTTACACCTCATTCACATTTCCTTTTGCAGTAATTAATCTGCTTAATGTACCTAAACTCCTTGGCCAGTCACAGGTAAGAGCAATCCCAGAGTCTCTGGTCGCACTGGTGCATTGACGGTTAGTTACAGATATTCATGTGTTAAACCTACACATGTATTTCTGTTTGAAGATGAAGGGGATGGATTGATTGACAGACTCTGGTTACTGAGCACAGGAGTCGGAAAGGGATTCAGTCTGTTAGATTAACACCAAAATCGGCAGTGTGAATCCTTCCTCTGAAACATACCAACTGCGGAGCTTCATGTATTAAGCTGCTCCTCTCTCCCTGCAGCTAGTGCATGACTTGATGAGTAAATGGGGATATTCAGAGGGCTGAGGAAATGTGAGATTAAGACTAAATATTAAGTATTCTTGCCCAGATGTGTTGTCCCAGGGAACAAAGCCACTTCTCTTTTGAATCAATTGTAAATTTAACATCTGGGTCTAACTTGGCTGTCCGTAAAAACTGAGTGATATTTTGTGCAGCTTGTTGCTTTTTATTCAAAACAATTAAAATCAGTAAATATTGCTGAAGTGTTTTCTTTTCCCAGATCCTGTCCTGTGACTTGCAGGAACTCTATGTTATGCAGGATACTAGTATTGTGGGGTGACATGTTAGCAAGCTCTGATATAGGGGACAAAGGCTGAAATACAGGTGTAAATACACAAATACAGGTATACAAACTCATATCCATGTACACATGCTGAAATACAGGTATAAATACATAAAAATGGTATACAAACTCATATCCACGTACACATGCTGAAGTGTGATTTAAGTTCTAACTTGGATTTCTTCTCTGCTGGTAAGGTAGGACTCTGTCTTGTTTACTTTCGGTCTGGTACTCAGT
>JAODUD010000040.1:1919154-1934427 GCA_026784285.1 Stomatorhinus walkeri | reverse complement strand
TCAGCGTGACCACCGGGCCTCAGATACAGAGTCAGCGTGACCACCGGGCCTCAGATACAGAGTCTATGTGACCACCGGGCCTCAGATACAGAGTCAGCATGGCCACCGGGCCTCAGATACAGAGTCAGCGTGACCACCGGGCCTCAGATACAGAGTCAGCGTGACCACCGGGCCTCAGATACAGAGTCTATGTGACCACCGGGCCTCAGATACAGAGTCAGCATGGCCACCGGGCCTCAGATACAGAGTCAGCATGGCCATCTGGCCTCAGATACAGATACTATTGTATGTACACATGAGTCTACGAATTATTTGTACTTTTATTAAATTTAAATGCAAGTTAAATGTAATTACATGGTTCTGCAAAATGAAAGCCGGCGCTCCACCTTCTGGTCATTGGAAGGTACTGCTCCCCCCACGATGCATGCCTATCAGGTGCCTTTTGTGATTCAGCAAAAGACATAGTGACCATGAAACTTATGGGGTGCCTTGAATCTGCATCATCACGATTGCATCATCAGTCTAACAGCTGAGTGGTACGTCACAGGGGGAAGGAATTCAGATGGCAAAAGAGATTTGACATGACACCCCCTACAGGAGTTTTTTTTTTTGTGAGATCGTCCAGTTCAATTTGTCCATATTCAAAATCTCTTGCAGGCCGGATCAGAATCAGGCTGGTTCGGGTCTGCTGGCCATATGTTTGACACCCCTGATCGAAAGCGACGTTCACTTGAGAAGGCCGGGTCAGACAATCCCTGGAGCTATTGGGGGTTAAATGCCTCTCGAGGGCAAATCACTCAGGGAATCCGCCAACCATCTAATCTCAAGCTGAGGACTAACCTTCCGGAACATACGAAATCAGTTTTTTGATTTTTTTCTTGTCCAAAAATGTGAATGACAGTCATCGGGGAAAGAACAGCTTAACATCTGAACAGCAACAGCCCCCCCGGTCCCCTACCCCCGGAATTTGATCGCAGGTCCCCCCCCAGGACAGTTTGCGGTACCTGTCACTGTCGGCCGCTGTCGCTGCTGAGCGCAGCTTCTCCTTGATCTTCGTCGGGAGGCTGTCCTCAAGGAAGCTGCGGTCCAACCGCTCATCGGGTACAAAGTCGTCCACGCTGGCCACCCCTGGAGGGGGCGCTGCTGCACTGGCAGCCTCTAGTGGGGGTAGTGCCAACATATCAAAAAGTGGTCATGACTGTGCTGGGCTGTCCGCATTACTTCTAATTTTCGTCTTTTTTAATCTGCCCAGACATCAAATGGAAAGTTATTTACTAATTCAACCTACTTGAACAATCAACATAAGATACTTAAATGCATATATATATCAGACCACATGACCCAGTACATCCAATCTGGTGTGGGAGAGGCGTTTAGCATTTGGGTGGGTGGTGTGTGCATTTTTAAATTCCCTTTTCCCTTTGGGAAAATTAGGTCTTTTTCACATATCCCAACTCAGCCTTCATGAGAAAGGAGTATATACACTATATAGACAAAATGTGTAGGGACACCGTTCATTGCAAAGGTGTTCAGTGGTGTTGAGGTCAGGGCTCTGTGTGGGCCAGTCAAGTTCTTCCACACCAAAGTCACCCAGCCAATTCTTTATGGACCTCGCGTTGTGCACTGGGGCACAGTCATGCTGGAACAGAAATGGCCTTCCCCAATCTGCTCCCATTAAGTTGGAAGCATAGAAAAAACCCTTAATCTCACCGAACATTGCAATTAGCACAACGCAAATCAGGCAGGTAACATTCTCCTGGCATCCGCCAAACCCAGACTCTTCCATCAGACTGCCAGAGTGAAGCTTGATTTGTCACTCCACAGAACGTGCTCCACAGACCAGTGACAGCGTGCTTTACACCACTCCACCCAACAACCGGCATTGCGGGTAGACTTGTAGGCAGATGCTTGGCCACGGAAGCCCATAAAGTTCCCGGCACACGACCCCACTCTGCTACCTTAATTGCTCTGCCATGTGGTTGAGTGTCTATCCTTCCTAAATGCTTCCACTTTGCAATAATACCACTTAGAGTTGACCATGGAATATCTAGCAAGGAAGAAAAATCATGAACTGACTAATTGCAAAGGTGACATCCTATGACAGCACCATGCTTGAATTCATTGGGCTCCTCAGAATGACCCGTTTTTTCCACAAATGTTTGAAAACCTGACTGCATGCCTAGGGGCTTGATTTTATACACCCGCGGCAATGAGTCTGAATTAAGCACCTGAATTCAATGATTAAGAGATGTGTCCCAATACTTCTGTGCATATGTTGTATATACGGGTGAGAGAAGATTCCAAGGACAGGGTCCCACATCCCTGGAGCAGTTGGGGTTAAGGCCCTTGCTTAGGGGCCTAGCAGAGTAACTATTACTTTGCTATCTATGGGATTCGAACCTGCAACCATCCGTACATGGACACTGATCCCTAATTCACTGAGCTACACAGTGGTCCATTGGCGAAGGCCTGGGTGTACTACTACTAGCCTACCTCAGGTGAAGGTGGACACGACGCACCGTGGTGCGGCCGCCTCTCACTCACCGACTTTATCCGCAGGGGGCACAGGAGTAGCACCTCCAAAGAGTCGCGAGATGATACCGCGCTTCTGGAATGGGGGCGGGGGAGCCGTAGTGATGGGCTCCAGTGAAGCCATCACAGGAGCGGGAGGTGGGGAGGGAGGTGGCGACGGCGAGCGCAGCATTGGGGGGGGCACGGGCAGCTGGGGTGTGCCGGGACTGGAACTAGCCGTGGAGGGCCCACTGGGGGGAACCACGGGGGACTGCGAGCCCGACGAGGGGCTCTGGCCATTGGGGGGGCCAGGGGAGCTGTAGCCCTTACTGCGAGCCTCTATCATCTCCTGGAAGCTGAAAGCACAAAGCGAAATGAGGGTCCTTCACAACGTACTGGAGACATGGGTCCTTCTGAAGGGCCATATTCAACTCGAATAAAGCTTCCCAGTGAATGAAGAAACCAATAAACACTAAACTGACGGCTGAATGAGCTCCCTCCGGCTTCAATCCCATGCCTAGCAATTGTCAGTAAGAGCCATTTTCCGTGCAGGCATCTGTGAGGCCACCTGCAGATACCAGGTGCCAGGAGGACATACATGTCATAGTTCTGGTCCTCGGTCTCCTGCTGCACAGTCAGCTCCTCCAGCGTGGCGTCCATGTCCAGCTGGTTGGTCTCCAGTTGTCGCAGCAGTGTTTCCCTCTGATGGGTGGGAGCAGGCAGGGCAAGTCATGTGACATGCAGCACCTCGACAAAGCCACTCTTTCTTGCTCTTGGCCAGTGTTACCCAGTCCAGTCCTTGGGAACTCGCATTTGGTCCACGTTTTTGTTCCCTCCCGGCTCCTGGTAGGGAGCAAAAATGTGGACCGTCTGCAGGTCCCTGAGGACTGGATTGGGAAACACTGGCCAAGACTGGGATAAATCAATAGGTGAAGGAGCTCCTTTGAGCTTCCATTCCAGTCCTAGCATTTATCAGCCATTTATCGATTCATCATAATCTAGGCCTTCGATTTACAGGAAATATACTGGTAGGGGTTTTAGACGCATAGGCCTTATAGAGCCATAACCAGCAGGCCTGTCTGCTAAAGTAGCCGCTCCAGAACCAGCAGGCCTGTCTGCTAACGTACACCCCATACAGAAGTTTGTTCAGTGGAGAATAAAGTTGAAGGGAAAATAAACAGCCATATAGAAGCTTAAGCCCTAAAATATTCAGCAGCTGAACACAAGAAAGTGACAAGAAAAAGATATATAAATGAAAAGAATTTTATTTCTCCGCGCTGCCCAGTGGTCAGCGCTGGTCAACGCAATCATCAGGGGGATAAAAAAAGCATCGGAGTCGGGAGCAGGCGGAGCGTTTCCATGGGAACCGTCTCCAACTCACCTGTAGCTGCAGGAAAGGAATGTTGAAGAATCTGTGCAGGTACTTGAGGCCAAAGCCGTTCTTCATGGAGGACTCAGCGTAGTGGATGTAGGAGGAGCCGAGAGGCCTGAGGGCACACAAGGGGGGGCGGGGGGCTCAGCACGAGGGTGTGCGTGGGAGGGAACTCCGGCCTGCTGCCACAACGCCCCCCCCTTCACCTGTTGAGGCTGGCGATGAATTCGCGGATTTCATCGGGAAGGATGACGCGGTGCTCGCCCATGTCACGGTGGTTTCCCAGGACACACACGGGCACATGGTTGGGCACTTTGGGCAGCTCACGTAGTATGTAGTTGTACGTCCTGTAATGGGCAAACACCGGGTCTGAGGGTCCAACAGAGACAGGCTGACCCAAACCCGCCGCCTCACTGGTCACAGCCACGGGCGCCTGCCTACCACTGCTTGGTGATGTCAAACATCATGATGACGCCATTGCAGTTCTTGTAAACGTCGAGGAACTCCGCGTCGAGGGCCATTTCATTTTCCGACTAAAAATGGAGCAGAGACGACAATGTACATTCACTGTATTCAGCAGACACTTCTGTCCAAAGCGACGTATGAAGGAAACACGCAAGTCCTACACGTCACGCACACGGAGACTGACACCAACAACAATACCAGACAGGGCATCCTGAGAGCTCAGGCGAACTGAGCAGGCCAGAAGACGGACCTGGGGAAGCGCCCACATGGGCGGGGGGGTGGGGGGGAAGTAAAACGGGCAGCTGTTACCTCCTGCGGCTCATTCTCCAGCTTCAGACTCTCGCCACGCTTCTTCCCCTTCCCTGGGTCAACAAAAGCAAAGAGCAGCGATGAGATGAATACAGGCAATCTAGTGACTGCAGTGACAGTCAGCTGCCTGGCTGCCCGCCTGACACGTCTGTTCTGAGAGCTTCCAGAAAAGCCAAACCACTAACAAATGTAGAAAGAACAAACCATTTATGCTACGTGGGAGTGGCATTTAACAGGCATCTACAAAGCACTTGGCAGGTCTTCGGGTTTTAATGCACGCTAAGTATATTAGCCCTAAGTTGTAATATACTTAACATGTGCTTTTGGTCCAATGATAGTCAAGTGTTTTACTAGACAGCAGGGGGCGCAGTGGTTAAGGACTTGCTGCTGTGTCAGACTGAGTTTGGCCAACAGCAAGGAGGATGTCTGCTCAAATCCTACCGCATCATATTTAATCCCTTTGATATCAAAGTCTGCGCTCATTATTTAGGTAATGAAGAATTTTTACACTTTTGTCTCATGATGGTTTGGGAAATTCCCAGGATTTCTTCACTGGTTTGACTGCTCTGACCCAGCACACCGTGGAGGACTTGAAGAAGAACGGGGGAAACTACGTTGGTAGAGAATCTGAGGAATTGATGCTGATATCAAGAAAAGAGCACAGAAGACTTAAAACAAGGGCACAACCTGCACCCTGCACGGTCTTAATATCATTCATCTGGGCAGCCTGGGCATTTTTCTTCAAGTGGAAAGGTGTGCCGTGTCGACCACGTGTTCATTTGGAGAGACCGTGTCATATAACATAATCATCCGTGCTTCTGCCCTGACACGTGATATTAAGGTCTCTCCTGGTTTTCCGCATGGTTATGCAGCTCAAACCATACAAACCGGCAGCTTAGAAACCATTCTGGCTGATTAAGTGGCTGTATCAGGCCTGTTAGTATTACTGTGGCAGCAGGGTGGCTGGTGTGGGGGGGGGGGGGGCAGAGGGCAATCGAAGGCAAAGCAGCACAGGCAGAACCAGAAAATGCAAAAATATCACAGTCCAACCTCGACACACCAGAGTGACACTCACCCAGTAGTTCAGGTACAGGGAATTTTTGGCCTGAAGCAATTTGGAATGGGGGATATTATTAAAACAAAATTATTTGACAAGGGTGGGTTGGGGGTAAAAAGGAAAAACAAGCAAATTAACTCAAAATTGAAATAAAAGAAAACAGAGACAGAAGATAAAAAATTTTACCCTCACTGCTATTTTTATGTTTTAAACAGAATCACCACTGTGGTTCTTAATCACAGGGTATGTTTCAGAGGCATCTTGGGTATTGCAGAGAGGTGCCAGAGCTGGAGAGGTTCACTGGCGATATCACAGATCAGCACACACCCATTAGGAGATTAGGAAGGTCAGCCCAACCAGCCTCTCACCTTTATCCACCACGTCCCAGACCTCCACCTTCACCACGTCATCAGTGGCTGGGGGAAGAGGAGGAGAGAAACACACACGGTGAGCACGAGCGGCTTGGGCGAACACGCAGGCGCAGCCTGCAGACACACAGCTGAACCGCAGACGGACACGGTGAGCACGAGCGGCTTGGGCGAACACGCAGGCGCAGCCTGCAGACACACAGCTGAACCGCAGACGCACACCGTCAGCACGAGCGGCTTGGGCGAACACGCAGGCGCAGCCTGCAGACACACAGCTGAACCGCAGACGGACACGGTCAGCACGAGTGGCTTGGGCGAACACGCAGGCGCAGCCTGCAGACACACAGCTGAACCGCAGACGGACACGGTCAGCACGAGCGGCTTGGGCGAACACGATCAGTGTCAGCAGCTTGATCTTTTTTACAATCCACGCCTGATACAGTATCATTGGCCTAATCAGTAGTACTTACAAAATATACAGTGGAAATCACAAGAGGAAATTTTACTCCGTTAGAAATACACCATCCAATACTGCTTGTGTACAAAAATTATCTTCACCCAAGCTAAATAATTTAAATATACCGTCAAAGCCATGCCATACACATATAATGGGTCCCACCATCTATCATTACTGGCATTTTTTTTTATGTTTCATTAATGGATGGAGTTCACTTTCTGAGACACTATAATAATGCAAATGCACCTCACAAAGCCAGAAATAAGTGAATTGTTCTTTAGAGATTATTTTTAAAGGCATCGGGACCTCCTCCCCTCTTAAACAGTACCCAGTATACAATCACACGGGGTTAGGGGTGACATGCAACAAGACACTGTGATGTCATGTTGTCATGAAATAGCTTTTCCGTCCAGTTGAAACAGTGTGAGCCAATTGTGGCACCATTTTTCTGGTCACATGTCAGATGAGATGGTCTCTAACCCCACAAGCAGCAGCAATTCTCTCTGAAGCACAGATATCTAGGCACTGCTACACTCTACTATCTATTCTAAGCACTATGATTTTTTGTGAAAGAAAAAACATTTACCCTGTTGTGTGCTCAAGTCGCCTGTGACAACAAAGCCAGAGGGGTGAGCATTGACCAGGGGTTCGGGGACCACACACACTAACAAACCACATCCAAGCACATGAATCAAGGCATTGGCCAGGAGAGCAGGCTGTCTCACAGACATGTTTGCCTTCAGAGGAAGTGACCTTGGTTCTGTCTCCCAAAATGGCCCAAGGGTGGGGACCGGGCAATGGTGCCTTAAATCAAACTCTTTAGGCAATGGAAAAGCCTTCGTTAGCATTAAAAGTGACACTGCTGCTGCTTGTTTAAGGCTGGAATCAAACAGGAGATCAGCATGCAGCCAAGTGCTGCTGGAAGATGGCCGACGCAGTGATGTCATCAGGAGTCAGCATGAAGGACAGAGGCGCCCCTGCTGAGGGACGATGTATATTGTAGGGAAAGGAGGGCCCTCACTGACACGCGGGGGGGAATCTAGTGACCTCAAAGCAGCCTGATACCTGACCGGGCAGCCAATGGGGGGGGGGGGTCAAGCAGGAGCAGTTTATGTCTGAGCACCACCAGACAGCAACTGGGGAAAAAGAAGTCAAGGAGAGGTGCAGGGGGCTCAGCATTCACCACATGCTGCTATACCAAACGTGCACGGTCCTCCACAGCACCTCCCGTGCATTTACCACATGCTGCTATACCAAACGCTCCTCCACAGCACCTCCCGTGCATTTAATTTGCTGATGGACGGAGGGCCATACTCTTGTAGTTCCAGTGGATGCTGGTGACTTGGATCTCCTGCGTGGGGATGTACTCCTCCAGGAACTTCCTCCCCTGCAGCCGCTGCCACAGTGCGCTCTTGCCCGTGTTCCTGTCCCCGCGGATGACGATCTTCACTGTGGGTGGGGGTGGGGGGTGGTGCACACGGAGAAATCAGTGGAAGACCTGTTGCTGGAGAGGTGCGCAGATGGTGAATTCACTGTATTGGTTCATGGATTGGTTCAAAAGCCCGGAGGAGTGCCTGTTGTACCTCTGAATTTCACAGCTATAACGTTCAATTTTCATTTTTAGCTCAGTGCCTCTTTCCCTCTACCCCAGCCATTCAGTATGTCTGTTCAGTTTCCATCCACCTTGGAATCACATATCATGGTAAGCGACATAGCACACACATGGACTCCCACAGACTCTCCCCCTCTGTCACATACTCTCTCTCTCTCTCCCACACACACACACACACACACACACACACCAAAGGAGTCCAAAAGAACAGCTGAAACAAAGGCTATATCTTTTGAACCTACACAATGAAAGACTTGTTTCTATATCACAAGGAAAACACAAACACAGCTATACTACATAATTTGTAGTGTCACAATACTTACCTTCAGGGCAGCTTTTAAAACAAGCCTGGCTTTGCCAGTGCAGGGAGACACAGGGCCATTCTGGTCAACCTTCTTTAAAGTTCACACCCTATGGTCACATTTCACACAAGGCCTCAAGGAATGTACTGTGTGATCCCTGGGTGGGTGGGGGCCGGCTTTTAGCAGCCGTCAGAACGAGTTTCTGTAGCTCTCTGAGGGCCCGTGCTGCACATCCTACTCAGCTTAATAAAAGCCTCTCACTCATCTTGTACCTATCAAGTTTTTCAAAACATCCGTATCACCCTGAACAAAATAAAATGCCATACAAAAGGCTCCACAAAAAATTATCAAGTCTACCTTTTACAATGATATACATGCCTCAGCTAAGGGTTAGACTCTGGCTAAATGTTGGAAATACACATATTGGATATTTGTAAAAAATTAACCCAATGAGGAGCCAAATGCTGATCCCACCTTGCTGCACAAACCTTGAAGCGACACGCACACACCAGCTGGATGGCAGCCAGCAGCGTGGAGAACAGCTGGACCCCACCCTAATATCGGCACGTGTCACAGCATGTATGTGGCGAAACGCCTTACACGCCAGCACTTACTGTTGTACTGAACGCCCTTGGCAAACCTCCTCTGCAAGCTCTGGTTCATGGACTGCAAGCCTGCTGGAATGTTCTTCTCCTTCAGCTGACCTGGCTCGGAGCCAACTAGCTTCTTCAGAGCTGAAAGCATCTTGATAAATCCTTAAGAGGCTCCGTCCGTTAAAAGAAATATGTAACTCCACAATGACTAAGAAGTTTGAAAGTCAAACTTTAAGTTTAAGTCCATAGGCATGAAAAAAAATGTCTTGAATCAGCAGTGGTACAGTTATTACATGATAAAGTCTAAACTTGCAAGGGTAGTGTGTAGAACAGGGACATTAATTTCTAAAAGGCTGTTCATCAGGGCATTCAACCCTTGTGTTTGGTGATATTCATAGTCAACTTGGCACAATTAATTAAATACAATCAAGGCACATTGTCACTATCAGTTATATAGAACTTCAAGGAAATTCCTTAATCCTCAGTCTGGAATGTAAAGGCAGTGTCAGCAAAGGGACAGTCATCCAGTAAGCATCACCTACAAGACAGAAGAATAGTCTATTAAAACCAGGAATGTCATTCTGAACCCCTGATTACCTTAGATTAGTCTTCAGTAAATAAAGTATTTTTATACATTTTTATGTTTCGAGTTGGGAGTCTGACCATCATTTCAATACCAGCACTTAAGACATCGTAAAAAAACATCCACCTGATAACCAGACAACCAACTGGTGAGGCTGAAATGTGGATATATTTATTCAAACCCAGTTTTAATGTCATATTTTACGTGCCAAACACCCCCAATATCATTTAGCATTAGACTAATTCGTGACACCTTAATATGACAAGAAATTGTGTTCAAACAGGCGAGGCTCACGTTAAATCTCACATGGACCAAATGCAGCATACGGAAACCCAAAAGCACAAAAACAAAATTTTCTTAAAATAATAAAAAAGTGTAGATTTTGTAAGGGTATCTCGACATAGAAAACGTTTATATATATATAAACGTTTTCTATGTCGAGGTACCCTTACAAAATCTACACTTTCCACATTGCAGGACATTCCTCTACATGCATACTCAGAAGTTAGGCGTTTAGCACGAAACCATCGGGATTTTTTCGGACTACGAAGGTTAATCGTAGCTTCTTCTAAGCTTAAATTCAAAGGACCGTAGGGACGCATCCCCAGGGCACTGTAAAATGATAATAATAACACAAAACAACATCCGAATGCGAGTACATGTATCTGGCAGCTTCTGGTCCAGGTAGGTACCGGGCACCACAGTACTGACCTAGACAAAATGTCCATACCATAATAACGGGGTTTAATAGCAGCTGTCCACCAATATGTTCGCGATATATTTTACTATGAGCATTATTGTTAATGTTATCAGCCATTTATTCCGCTCGCCGTTACGCGTCAATTGACGTACTGCCGTCTTTCTGCGACGGCCATTTGTCTTGCCTCCTCCTACCGTGGGCTCAGCGCACCGTTTGATGGCCGAAGTAGAGCCACAGAAAGGCCGTTCTGAGCCGATGGCGCCACGAGCGGCTGGAGGCCGCATCGCCGGCATTCACCAAGGCGCTCCTTAACCGGTAACCCGTTATGTTACCTGCTGTCTCCATCAGACCGAAGCAGAATGAGTAAATTTCACCCTTTACTGGTTTATAACGAAACGTAATGTAGGTAACCGGGAGCTGGGAATTTTAATCTTAGTATAAATTGGGGACTAATCAATTTAAATATGTTTTGTCGTGTAAACGTGTTTAAGCACTATAACCTGTGATACGCACGGGTTATAGGGCTTAAAACGCGCTTCGTTCTTTATTGTTTAGCAGAAGTGAACTAATGCTGTATGAGTAAAATTAATTTAATTAATTTTCTTCTGGATAAAAATGAGCTGAACTTTAATGAAATTAAAAAAGAACTTAAAACATCACAGACGTTAACAAAAAATTGTGTAGGCCTAATGTTAATAGATAAAATACAATGCTATTATATTATTCTACAAACGGCTATAGTTGTCCTAAGAAACACGGATAGTGTAGAATGTAGTGAAGCATGTACATTAAACGATGAGTTATTACATAGTTTTATATTATACACAGCGAAAGGTGTATGTTTTAAAAAATTACACAGCTTTTTAAAATAATACTCCCACTAAGAGCATCCTGACATATTCAAATAATATACAACAATGTCAAAAATACCCTCAGAAACACTTTTTGAAGGCAGACGTTAATGAAGTGAACGAAGTGTCAGTCGGTGTTTGAAAGGCGACCGACCGCGTTTTTTTCCTTTTTAAAAAAAAAGAAAGTAGATAACGTCATTCGACGGATGAAAATGGAGCGCTTGGAGCGGGGCGCCTTGGAGCTGCCGAAAGATATTTCAACAACACAACTTGTGGCCCTGGGAAGACAATAAGACGGCAGGCACCTTTTGTCTGTGCGTGTTTCCGTGTAAACAAATAATCATAGTAGCATAAATCGGACGGATCGCGGTGGTTACTTTGGTACCGGAGTCCATTGTTCAGCCGAAAGCACAGCACGTAATACGGGAATATGAAGGGAAACTGTAGTTGAACAAAGCGAGGGTTCGCCTGGATTTTTCCCCGCACCGATGACGCCGCTCCAATACTGGTAAGTCATTCGCAAACATGTTGTCATGTTGCATTTTGTTCTCCTTTCAAACGCGATCTGATCAAAGCGCTGGTAAGGGACGGATATGGGGTAAGTCACGTTATCGTACAATCGACGCCTATTAAGACGCTTGCTAAGGCAGCGTGTAAAATCACACAAAGGGGAAGTGTGCGCGCAAAAGCTACACCGAAAGGACGGAAAAGGGAAGGAAATGAAAGCAAGATGGCTGGCAAAAACACATAACTGGCTGGCAAAGCTGTCAAGCAGCGCGACAATATAGCACCCAGGAGGGGGGAAACGGGGAAAACCCATTTCATTGCGAGTTTGTCCGGTTAGCTTTATCCTCCTAGTGCAGTCTGGCAAATAAGTACAACTTAGTCGTCTTCAATCTATCAGAGGCACACGCTTCAGTAGAGGCTACGCCCCTTTGTGTATTAAGCGTCTTGCTGGTGTCTAATTACGGAAGCTGCGCTCCTTATTGCTGAAGTTGCGTACGTGGGATAACCAAAACGTCAGCATGCATATAGTGGGTTTGTTTGCTTATTTATGTATGACGGTGTGAGCGTCTTTTTGTGCACATGTATAGTTAATGGAGAAAATACTTTTAAATTTCCCCCCAGGTCACGTGTGTGTATGTGTTCAGGGAATAATGGCTGAGCAGGATCCATCGCCACCATCGTCACTGGAAGGCAACAAACCTGGATTCCCCACCACAATTTTGGTCAACAAACATGAGGACAAGCACTTGTGCACTTGCTGTCAGAAAATTTTGAGGAGGCCCTTCCAGGCCCAGTGCGGCCATCGTTTTTGTTCATATTGCTTTAATCGGACCGTCAGGTAAGCGGTTGAGACAAGCAGACGTCCCCCTAAAACCATTGGCGATATTCCTACCTTACGATAACCCATTTTGAACCAGCTAGCTGCAGTGCTGGCTAAAATATTTGCCTCATCTTATGACGATCAAACAAAACCTACCTGTGCCAAATCAAGCGCCAGCTACATGTCTACGTGATACGGTTTTGTGGAATGAATGTTCTTTCAGTATGCTACAGAAATAATTACTGTTGCACTTTACATTTTATGTGAAGCCTGTCGAAAACAATGCGACATCACAGCATCTAATTCCTTTGTTAAGACTATCAGATTTCGCTATTTTTGAGGGGTGTGGGCCTACTCCAAATAGCCTACACAAGGTATTTTGTGGTTTTTACTCGTTTAACAGCAGGCAGTGCAGTGGAATGGCAGTGTGTCTGCACCCGGAATCATTTGATGCACTCATAAAACACTCAAGTCAATAAGCGACAAATCCTTGTTAATGGTGAACATTATTCGGAATAGACTAGTGTTTGGAAATGGAACTGCGAACGATACATTAAGCTAGCTCAGGCTATGAAAAAATCTAATGATAAATCCCGAAGGGCGAGTCAAAGCATTATTCATAAATGTATTGTAGCCTAATTAGGTATTACATATCAGTTTGTGGTATAAATACAGCGAGTGAGTGAGGTTAACAATAGGAATACAAGTTACATTTGGTTTTGCGCGCAAAACTGAAACGATGAAGTCTTCCCTCGTACGAACATAATACAAAAATAAGAGCTTGTTGATGCAAACGTGATGGATACGCTGCATGTGAATGGAGTAAATTGACTTTCCCCGTAATGACTGAAATTTGAAAAATAAAGATACCAGCTTATTTTGCACGCCAAGTCATGCAAAGAATACTTGTTTTTCCTTACAGCTCAGGACCGCAAAAATGCGGCGCTTGTATTAAGGAAGACATATTTGAAGAGCCAACATCCATTCTGAAGCAAGGCTGTGTAAGTTGTCTGAATATGTTTTTTTCTGAAAATAATCAAATATGCGTTAAAATGTAAAATTACCTAATGTGTATGCAGAATGCGCAAATCTAATGAAATGTATTTTTATCACTTTGTTTTGTATAACAAAGGGTCGTGTTTCACGGCTTGCGTAGGAATGAAAAGTGTGCGCTGGAGATGAACTTGGATCTCCATGTAGTAAGCAATAGGCCTACGTCCACGTAGTCCTCATACTGCCATTCTGCAAAGGCGGGGAAAGCCGTTGGCGTTATTGCTCTTGCGGATTCTAAATGTAACATGCACACACAAAACGTTTCAGGAATAAACAGCCCAGAAATTTTAATAAAAACATTTATTCGTATAAAGGTAAACATATTGGAATGTTCACAGCCGGTTTCTATAACGGGACTAAACTGCCCTGCAACATTAATCTGCGTCAATATGACGTTTATGTTTCTTTCTGGACACTCGTTATTCCCACTTTTTCCTTTTGTCTTCTGTATTTCGCACCTCTGTCCCGGCGGGCGCGGCTCACCAGGCTCGCACATGCGCAGTGCATATCATAGTCTATTTTGGCTCTCGCTTGGGTCACGTGTTCCGTCCGACTATGACTTTACTGTTGTCTCCAGGCTTGTATTAATGGGGACACGCCCACGGCAATATTTTGATGCTTTTCTTTTCTTAAAAAAATCGGTACAGCTGCCCAGTCTGCTTGCAGACAAATTAAAAATATTGCCACGTTCTTATTATTCGCCACTTTTTCTCGATAGAGTAGAAATTTCAGGCCGCACCGTTGTCTGTTTAGTACTTTGAACACGGGCCACAAATTGTTATTAAGTAAAGATATATTTCACACCAGCCGTAAAATGATATTGAATCAACGATTTCATAGAATTTAACCAGAAGCCACAGAAATGAGTGCAGATGCTGATTGTGGCTGCCGGCTGTGTTGCCTTGTGTGACACAGGCTTTCCCTGACAACGCCGCGAGGAGGGAGGTGGAAGCACTGCAAGTAGTGTGCCCTAACGAAGGATGCAGCTGGAAAGGCAGCATTAAAGAATACGAGGTGTGGGCCTGCTCAGGCCTTCCAGTGAGATGAGCCTGGTCTGTCTTGTCTCTTTTTAAATGTGGTCACCAGTAATATACTGTATTTCTACCAATATAAATTCTCAATCTCTACTGCATTGTAACTGTGAAACAAACTTTCTTTTATAAATTATCCATGTTTCATATTATATTCTCTGACTTTATTTCTCCAGAAAACTATCCTAGCTGGTTTCTGATCTCTGGTTTCTCTGTGGTCCTTTGAGTTGGAAAATGTATTTTCAATTAATTAATTTTAATTCTGCTGAAACAAACTAATTACTGATAGCCATCTATATCCCATGTACGGTTTGGTTCGTTACTCATATATGCCTGCCCATGAAATAAAACTAGTGAATTGTTAGGTGGCTTTTGTCAGCCCATGAATACCAGGCACATCTGGCTGCAACAGCTACAGTGAATAAATTAACATAAGTGGTTCTCCGAGTGACTCTTAACGTCACCATGTGTCTCTGCAGCTAAACCATGAAGGCAAATGTGACTTCATGATTATTACATGTCCGTCATGCAAGGAGCTGCTGAGACTTAGTGAACAAGAGCGCCATAACGAAAGAGAATGCCCTGAACGAACTCTGAACTGCAAGTACTGTAAGGAACTGTTTCAGTTTAAAAACATTAAGGTAAGGGTAAGCAGCAGCGGCGGGGGGGGGGGGGGGGGGGG
>JAODUD010000040.1:1902713-1919054 GCA_026784285.1 Stomatorhinus walkeri | reverse complement strand
CCCCCCCCCCCCCCCCCCCCCCCCCCCCCCCCCCCCCCCCCCCCCCCCCCCCCCCCCCCCCCCCCCCCCCACGGCCTGTTTTGTGCCTGTGTGTCACAGCCTTCACAATATGTTAGACTGACTGTATGCATCCGTGCCCAAAATAACTAATTCAAATCCAGTCTCTGTGTCACACCACTTGACACTTGATAGAGTGCAGGTGAGTGAAAGCAGCGGTGACAAAGTGCTAGGAACTAGGAAGTAAAATATTGCAGACAAACATTTGTTTGCACAATATTAGTTTTAAGATAAACATGGATTTGCTTTTACAGTCAAAGTAGCTGCTGTGTTTACGCGTTATGTGTTGAATGAAATGCAGATTTGGATCAGATGACATTTCTTAAAATGTGAGAATATTGATGTATTTTTTATTTGTTAGGCTCATGATGAGATCTGCCCCAAGTACCCCATGATCTGTGAAGGCTGTGCCAAGAAAAAGATCCCGAGAGAGAAGGTGAGATTTTTGACAGTGAATTTCTGCAATCCGTAAGACCTGGCGGCATGACAGAGGATGGAGGATGGAGGGTGCGAATAAGCATACGAAAGCCTCGCGTCTCTGAAGGACTCAGCACTGGAGCTTGTCTCTCTCTCTCTTTGCAGTATGTGGACCATATTAAGTTCTGTAGTAAATTTAGAGCGCCTTGCCGATTTCATGTCGTCGGATGCGATATGTCGGTAAGTAGGCTTCTTGCCGCTGTTCCTGAACACACCGTCTTGTCAGTGTAGCGACGCCCCCCCCCCACCCCCTCGTTTAGCTGGCGGAATGGAGGCCGGCAGATATAGAGTGAGTTTCAGAACTAATGCCACGCACAGAAGTCTTGTCGAGGGCAGAACAGATGCAGGCAGTGTCCTGTTGGCCTCCAGCTTGCGTTGTGACCGTGTCTCCCTCTCCAAGGTGGAGAAGGAGAAGATTCACGAGCATGAGCGGGCCTGCTCCTATGAGCACCTCAACCTGCTGCTGCACTACATCATGGGCCTCAAGGTGAACTTGGAGGGCATGCAGCCGCAGAGCCTCGAGCTGGCCAGCCACAAGATTCACGAGCTGCACCAGTCGCTGCGGGACCTGGAGGCCAGGATGGGCCAGCTGAGCGTCTCGGCTCCCGTGCAGGGGGCCTGCGCCCCCGCCACGCTGCCCACCTCTTTCACGCCGCTGCCCAGCGCTGCGGGCGCCGCCCTGGAGCTGCAGCTGCACAGCGAGAAGGCCAAGGTGGCCGAGCTGAGCCGCCGCTGGCAGGAGCTGGAGGTGAAGGTGGGCACTTTTGAGAACATCGTATGTGTGCTGAACCGTGAGGTGGAGCGCTCTGCCACCACGCTGGAGGCCCACAACCGGCAGCACCGGCTGGACCAGGACAAGGTGGAGAGTCTCAGTAACAAGGTACGTCGCAAGACGGTGGGATGTTGGGTTCCAGAAGGTTAAGGGTTCAGGTCCCTCAAAGAACTCAAGATCAGCTGAATTACCATCCTGAACTGGTGGAGTTAGTGATGCTTGTTTATGCAGCTGCTAGGCGTGGCATGTGGCTCAGTGGGTAAGGACACTGTATCTGTTATCGGAAGGTTGCTGGTTTAAATTTCAGGGTCATCAAACTGATGCCCTATTGGGTTCTTGAGTAAGGCCTGCTTTCTCAGATAGACATCGCTTTAGACAAAAGCATATACTAAATAATAAAAAATGTCCTCCCCAAATTATTTGGTTCATTCTAGATGGTTGGAAGATCATTTAATTCCGCCTTTTTGCGCATTTTTGAGATTGGACATTTGCAAACAGCGTGTGCGTGTTGAGCAGGCAGATGCCTCCCCCCGCCGTTCCTCACACCCAGGTTCGGCAGTTGGAGAGAGCCTTGGGTCTGAAGGATCTGTCCATCGCGGAGATGGAGGCCAGGCTGCGGGAGATGTCAGCCGCCACCTTCGACGGCGTCTTTGTTTGGAAGATCTCGGACTTCACCAAGAAGCGGCAGGACGCCATCGCTGGCAGAGCCCCAGCCATGTTCTCCCCAGGTATGGCCCCTGCGCCATGGAATCCTGATGGAGGAACTGGGCTTGCTGTTTTACCTTTGACCCGCTACCTCTGTATTTTTATTTTTTCTGTGCGTTCACAGCTGCTTAAATGTCTGAGATGATTTTTGTGCCATGACGTTCCCTCTGGGCAGAACTGTCAGTTAAGGCAGATTATTTAATTTCAGTGTATTAATTAAGTTATGAGGGAGTTGGGACTGAAATAATTAAGGCTCCATGTCTGCAGTAAGCATGTGATGATTGACACTCGTGGGTGGGGCTGGGGTGGCGCTTGGGGGCATGTGCTGCGGACGCATGCTGTGCGCGCCGCCTCTAACTCCTCCCCACCACGTTGGCCAGCTTTCTACACCAGCAAGTATGGCTACAAGATGTGCCTGCGGATCTACCTGAACGGGGATGGCACGGGGCGCGGCAGCCACCTCTCCCTGTTCTTCGTGGTGATGCGGGGCCCGAGCGACGCCCTGCTCAAGTGGCCCTTCAACCAGAAGGTGATGTCTCCAGCAGGGGCTGGGGGGCACTCTGTCCCCTCAACCGCTTGATCTGCTATCCCTTCCAGACGTCATCAACACCCACTTCCTGTTAAAGATGGCTGACGCTGAATGCTGAGCGCTTGAGATTGCTAGCTTTGAATCTGTTCAGTGAAGCAATGAACCTGGATAGCTTCTGGTAAGGTGTGCAGCACACGTGCTAATGAGTGGAGGCATATGCCAATGGTAACCGGAACGGTATGACAAGGATGTTACCATCTCATCAATTTGATGGTGGGGGAAAAAACATGAAATATATTTTCCAAACATTTCAACAATTTCACTGCGGCCTTCAGCAGGAGATGCAGTTTTAAGATGAATGAATGCATTTCAGATCTGTGTTTTTGATGAAACAGAGGATGGATGTAGCCTGTAGCATTTTCTTGGTGCTTGTAGGCTGAGGGGCCGGATTTCATTTGCCCGGTTGTGTGACCTATATGTCCAGGTAACACTGATGCTGCTGGACCAGAACAACCGTGAGCACATCATCGACGCCTTCCGGCCCGACGTCAGCTCCAGCTCCTTCCAGAGGCCCGTCAGCGAGATGAACATCGCCAGCGGCTGCCCGCTCTTCTGCCCGCTCTCCAAGCTCGACTCCAAGAACACCTACATCCGAGACGACACCATCTTCATCAAGGCCATTGTGGATCTCACAGGCCTCTAAACGTGGGAGGTTCCCCAATCGCCGGTGCTTCCTGTCCCACGCTCTTTCGCACCCATTTGCTCACCCTGCCATTCTAGCTTGGGCTCGATTTGACTAGAGGTCTGGGAAGATCGTGAGGTCCTAACTCGTGCGCCATACTGACGCCATCGTTCTGTTTCATCGCTTATGGATGGCACCGTGCAGTAGACAGAGCTCTCTATGTGGCGATACAGTAAATGCACCAGTTGTCTAACAGGGGGCAGTATAGAGTCATGAAGCCCAGGCCCTCTTTGTCATGGTGCGATAACAGTCCTGGAATTATGCTGTGGTTTAATAGGTGTCTGTATACTTGTTGTCTATTAAGACAACAGCCTCTCATGTTCAGAGGCTTCCGCCATGTAGCTCTCGGAAAATGAGTTGGCATGAAGAATCTGTCGTAGCCCCCCGCAAGCAGGCCAGAACCTTAGCGTGAGGCTGCGCACCTGAGGTGGCCTGTGAAAGCGCTGAAGAAAATCCCTATAGCCCCTTCGTGGAAAAGCAGCAATTTGTGCTTTCAGAGTGTTTGTGCCCTGAAACATCTGATGCATTCAGTGGTCACACAGGTGTTTTGTGGTTTTTTTTTTTTTTTTTTTTTTTTTTTGGCATATTGCTTTCATGTTTTTTGGGTGAATTTTGCAGACTGACGTGGAGTTGCCAGGACAAAGATGTGCACATTAATTCATGGTTTTCTTTTAAATGGTAGTGTGGCACTGTGCTTTTGACGTGTTCTTATTGGTTATTATTTGTAGTGGTGGACATTGCTTAAATTCAATAGAAGAGACACGATATTGGGATTTCTTACAGCTGTCATTGTGAGTGCAGGTTTCACTTGTTTTTAACTTGCTTTGTTGCATGTTGGATCTGTGGAAGATACATTCGAGTCCTAACAAATAAGCGTAGCTTGCTAGCAAAAACCGAAACGCACCCAAATAATCCTCATACTTGCAAAGCCATCGCCATCCTCAGGGGGGCGCTGCATCTGCCTGGCTTTTTTTTGGTTTTTAGGCCGGCTCGAAAATGGGAAATATTGGACGTAACTTTGGTCGAAAGTATTAAAGTATGTGTTTTTCTTGTCGTGTTTAGCATGGTGTGGCAGTTCTTGGACAGATGGGGGTTTGTGTGTTTGAATTAGGGGACCGGTGCACGTGTGCAGTGTGGTTCAATATTAAAATAGCGTAGAGTCGCCCACCCAGGAGGGGTGATGGTAGTTGTTTTGGGGCAGACAGTCAGGTGGAATGGACATGAAGTACTGTGACATTTTGCAGCCGCCTCTATATCATAATTAGCGGTTTGTTCAGTCACTCCGCTTTACCCAGAACTCTTTTCTACACTACAGATGTTCACATTAAGAAAGCATTAACCTTTACTTGTAATAATAATCACAGGAGGTTTTGACGTTTGTGTAATAGTGGTCACTCCCTCTCCCATTTTGCTTATTCGAGATTTCCGCGGTCTGTGGTTAGCTTATGGTGTAGCCAGACGGCTCGTTCAGCTGGGAAGCGCTTATACAGGAGCCCCATCTGGCAAAGTTAGTGTTCCGGACAGGTATAGCCCATCCTGACCAGCCTCTCCATCGCACAGTATCTGTTAACCCAGCCTGTTTGCAACCCCACCTCGCAGATATTGAATCTTCTCTGTGCATGAGAAGTTTGAATTCTGAGAATACACACAGCTGGCCGTCTACAGCGGCGAGAATGTTTTATTTGTATTCCGTTTCTTTCTGATGACATGGAAGCATATAAAATGACTATAATGGTGATTATGTTATGATATTGCTTATTTAATTAAACATAAACAGATGCATATCTGTAATATAACAATATATACGTTTTTCACAATTGCCTTGTGCTGCCGGTATAATGCTGTGAATATTCCATAATTATTAAACCTATGTCTATTGAGTTATGATATAGTGTGCTAATGAATAATATTGATACAATTATATTTTGAGGTGGACTGGAAACATGTTTGGGTTGATCAGGGCTCGCTCTGTCCCTTGTCTCTCCTCATGGGAGCAGAAAGCTACAGCCCCCCTGCCTGTTTCCCCTGACCGTGCTCGTTTACGCACACACCCCCATTTCTCATATAATTTCTTGCCTTAGTTTTTTTATTATTATCATCATTATTACTAGTATTATTATTATCCGATGTGACCTTCTGTGACCCCGAAGTACTTGTGATTTTGCATGTCACAGTGTGTAACGACAAGTGTGACAATTTTTGCAGCCTATGTTAAGACAGCACATATATATAGATTTTTTTTTTAACTATTTTAGTTAGTAACAATGCATCTATCATTAAAAAGTTCTCATTTTGTACACCGATTCCTGTGTGCCAGTGAGTTGAGCTTGTACGTTTGTTTCATCAAGAGTTAATCTGTTGCATGCCATTGTGTTTGTATCCCATTTCAATTGCTTCAAACAGAAATGTTAACTTCACGCGGAGACGTATTTGGGAAGCTCTCAGTCTGAGATATAGTCGATCGTCTGTGGTGTACACCTGATTGCTTATTTTATGGTTGTTTGTCTCCAAGTGTCGAAGCTGGTTCATCGCTGTGGAATAATCTTTTAATGTTGTTGTTATATATGGAGATGTATGGTATTTTAATTTTTAATAAGTGTTTGTAGCAGCAAGTTTATCTCTGATCTCTTTGTGTAATAACAGCATACCAAGTAGCTGAAAGTAAACTTAACAGGAAGAAGTCCTTGTGAAGGTCTCTGTCGCATTAATATCAATATTGTGTTTACTTCTTGATTGATTAGTAAATCATTGTGTTTCATGATGAAACTGAGTTTGTTCATGTGTCCTGCACTAGCAAAAATACAGTGTGATGCAGGTTGATAATTTCAAGTTGATGTAATTTAACGAGCAAAGTAAAAATCTGTTAATAATACTTGTATCTGTTTCATTTATTCTCATAAATTAAATGATCCACGTAACCATGTGAACCACAGTAAGTAATCCTCTTTTCGGTGATCTAAGTTACGGGGTAAAACTGATCGGCCGCGGAATTGTAAACGGAAGATCAGCGTTTTGTACATAACATAACGGGAGGAAATGAAATCGAGGTGATATTTTTTGATTATTGTTCTGTAATGTTACTGTCAACTAGGTAACACCATTGAAGTCAGACTGAGCATATAATGCCACAAATAGGTGATACCAAGTTATTTTCTAAGGTATTTTCTAAATTAGCGATTAGAATAATGAATAATCGTAGTGTGCCGTGTATTCAATTTAAAGATCATTCCTGGATGATAAAGCGACGTGTGTGAGACGGCAGCAGACGGCGTGATGTCCTGCCGATTTCATCATGGCTCTGCGCGCACGCAGCGTCCCAGTTTCAGCCGGTGTCGTCATGCATCTGCGATGCTTTATTACAGCTAAAATCACTTTCCCTTTCCCTTCAGTGCTGTTTCCTCGGTCATGCAGACATGAACACCTCCAGTCCCCGTAGAGTATAAGCTATTTGCACTTAACACATCGCTTCACCGATCTCTCAATTTAAATTCACCATTACAATTTGCCCTTTGTCAAAGGATGACTGACTAGTCGATTTACTTATTTTTATTGTCCATTTAACTTTTAATTTTATACCTGAGCTTAAACTCAAATTCTGCATCTTTGCTTTATAATATAATATGCATGTATGCTACAGATGCGTGACGTCATTACTATTATCTTTGTGTAAAGTTCTTATCGTATAAACCACGTTATTATAAACCATCACTTGGTACGTTTCCCTGGAGGTATCTACCAGGTTTCTAGGTCTGATTTTCACCCTGCGAATTTCTCGGAATGAAACCGTCTGACATACCAAGCAAAAGTCATCGTACCCACCTCGCTCCCCGGCCGGCTAGGCGAAATTTACCGTAGGAATGTATGTGTGGTGGGTCTTTATGGGGAAAAAGTCCGGGGCCGGTTTTTAACTGCAGTCCAGCCGGAGGGAATACACAATTAATCTAACACGCGTTCCACGCGTGATATTTTAATGTAAACGAACATTTTCCCCGCTAGGTGTCGCCACCACACTGCCTTGCATGTTTTGGGGGTAAAATGCCGAGATCGTACTGAGTCCATCCTCTGCAAAAGGAGCACTGGCCGTAGCGCCGTTTAACTCAATCTGCCCTTCAGTTGAACTTAACTGTTTCTTTTCACGACGCTTCATTTCAGCTTGTGGGTTTAAGGTCTCTATTATTTTTGTATGCAAAGCGAATTCTGGATTTTGTTTGTGTGGTTAATTTTTAGGTTATTGGATGTGCACCAACATGCGCGTTAGTTCAAAAGATACTCATTTTCTCAGAACTGTAGAAAGGCTTGATTGTCAGTGGTGTATGCAGTTGTATTATTTGTAATTAGATAGCTTTGCTTTACTTAATATTTATTTTTGTCCGCATATAATGTTTGGCGAACGATTCACAATATGGAGTCTGTCGTGATACTCTGAGAAACTGAGAAATAATGGACATATCATTTTGGCACTATAGTTGAACATATTGCTTGCTGACCCTGTGATATGGCATCTTTGTGTATTCTGTGTTCTGACAGGCGTTTGTCCTCGCACTCTGGCTGATTACCGCGTCTCTTTTGTATTTCGGAGGCTGTTCCCGAAGCTGCTCATTTTATAGCGATGTCTGTCCTGTTTGCCTGCTTTCGGCTTCGTGCTGAGGGTTTCGTCGTAGCACGTTACTCTACCTGTAAATTCTTCATCGCCGTTTCCATGGAGATGGCCTCTCATTCCCTCAAGCCAGGCTTGTAAAGCAAACTTTCTTTCAGTGTAGAGGTCACTGCTTTATGTTTTCATTCTATGGGCATTTTTCCAAGTGTGCAGGAAAATTGCAACTTCATGTCAATCAGGACATGATCGGTATCTTTTTTTCCAGCTGTTTGAATTTTCTCAGGCGTGGGGGGTTGTGTTCGTACCTTGGTGTATAATACAGCTAATTCAAACCAGCTCTTTGCTTTCATCATGGGCATTTTTCACCCATGCAGCCTGAGCCTGTAATGTCACTCATACGTTTTTCTTGCTACTTCACTTGTATAAGACCTACCAAGGTCAGTTTTGCTGTCATTTGTAATACTCAAAAATAAGCAGTTTCAGCCCAATTGGTTGTGTCAATGTTTTTAAATGTGAAGAGGCCAGTTACTTGTAAGTTTAAGTGAAAGTGTCTTTAATATTACCTAAGTGTAAGAAATTGAACTGCAAAATGCCCCATGAATGGTTCTCCTTAGTATACAGACTGACCTTTCTGGGATAAAATACAGGAGAATGCTTTATTCTATAATATTATGCTATATTTAATTTAAGTTGGCTATTGATCGAGGGAATGATGTTGTGAAAGTGTTGATCTGGCAGCATTATCATAGTTACTGTCCAGCTCAGAAATGGATGCCGTCCAGTACGCTGCAATTTTTCTGCTGATCCGAAATCAGGATTTTTCCCACTGGGTTTCTGATGCCATCACAGTGGCAGCATGGCACAGTCAATCCATCACATGGCATAGCACTGTGTCCCCATCGCACGTTACCAGGCACACACTTTAATGCCGTAGGCTGAAAGACCAGCCTCAATACAGACATGCTCTTCTGCTTTGCTCATATTTGTCTCCTAGGATATTTTGTAGTGTCTTGCCACTGCTGACGTGCAGTAATCATTCACTCCCACCCTTCCCACCTTCCCCATGCTCTGTCCTCCCGTTCCTCCCTTTCCCAGCAGAGATGAAAGACATGTTGGGCTTCTGTGCATAAAGATGCTTCCTCTGTGCTAATATCTTTTGCAGAGCTCACTAAAGCAGGGGGGTGTTCATCAGCATGGGGATGTTTTTCTCATCTAATTTTGGGGGATTGCTTAGATCCTCTTTTCACTTGTGCACAAATGAACATTGTCCCCCCCTGCTGGCCACCTTGGGTTTTCGGGCATCTTCCAGCACTCTGACTTGTAGGTATCCGCTAGCCGTATGAAGGGCAGAACAGCAGGAGATCCATTTGGCATGGCTGTGTACCTCCAGACATCTGTTAAGAATCCGGTTTCCTTATAAGTGAATTTGCCTTAACACAGCAGCGCGGTCTTCTGGTTTGCATAATGCTGTTAATGCAGGAAATGAGCAGGGTGAGCTTCTTAATTTCACTTTGGGTTATCCTGCTTTGGACTCTTGTGGCGTGACACACAAAACTTAGCGGAACTTCAAACAAAGGTCTGCTTCTTTTTTTTTTGAGGAGTATCAGCAAGGAATACCGGAAAAGATCTCATGACACGTTTTGCTGAAGGCCATTCAAGGCTGCTGGTCCAAACCACACCTAAAGAAAGTCATCCAGAAACAATTGGGCCGTGTCTAAACATACGTGTTTATATGCTATAAATAAGCGTATTTATAGAAGCAGACTTTCAACTGCGGAAACAGCATCAAGAGGACCTTTTGTTCAGGAAGTGGGGCTGATGTCATCATGGTCATATATGATGGTTTCCAAATGAGATGGATGTGGTTCTGGGTCTTCATTCCCTGGACCTGAGATACTAGTGTTTGTCAACCAGCTTAAATACAGAGGAAAGGGATGTGGGGGCAGTGGGACTTGGGAATCCTCTGGAGAAGCAGCAGCGGGCCTTGGAGATGGATGTGAGATTTAATCTAATCCCAGAGCAGAGTGGGAGATTGAGGCCCCCGATCAGCAGCCTCTGGCCAACTCCCGGACCTTTTAACTCCTTCACCTCTGTTCTGACATCATCCTCACAATGAAAGACCACAGCGTCTGTTCCCACTGAGAACTTGCAGAAATGCGCCATGATATGCATTTGGAGAGCCCTCAACCTCAGCTAGATGACAGCTGTACATTCACAAGTACTGTATGTAATTGGTGAAAGTGCTGATTAATCATTGTCTCTAATTGCTAACAGAAAGCAAGTGCTTATCTGCCAGACAACAGCCATCTAGAAAATTGCATCATTTTATTGCTGATGTAAGTGTTTTGACTGCTTTATCTCTGTGAGCAGTTTGAGTGTGATAGTATCATGGGTCTGCATTCAGCAAACACTTGCAGGTTGCTTTCTGGTGTAATGTCGTCTGCCTACTAATGATGCATTAAGTAGAGAGTATTGTTGGTGGGGAGGCTTGAGTTGGCAGCTTTCAGAAAGCCAGTGAGCCTCTTCTTCAGGGTGAAATTCTGGTTTTGCGCTGGCACAAAGTATGATACAAAATATCTGTATGCCATTGTAGCTTGTTGTGACAGGTGGATGGAGCAGGGGTGGAACACTGGATGTAGATAGAATATCAGGGTGATCTCAAAGCGAAGAACACAGGTACTTCTCTGAGTTTGATCTGATAGTATGACTTGTTTTTCTGTTTTTAAGTTTCTTTCCACATGGAATTTTACAGTCCAACAGAACGGCAATCTAGATGTGTTTATTATGTAGTGAATATAATGTTAAAAGACTTTTCTGCACGTGCACACAGAGCTTCATCAATACGATAAATGATAAATGGGTCTTCTAATATTTCCATCTGATCATTCTATACAGCAGCACTTTCCAGCCCCCACAGAGTGGAATGCTGGGGCTTTGGGGGAGGGGTTGGTTAATTTCCAACAATAAACTCTTTTCAAGCTACGCCATTTTGTACAACTCCTGATGTTTGCACATTCTGATGGTCCCCGAAGAAATATAAAAGGCTAAAAAAAGGTTAAGAGCTAAAAGATGGCCAACCCCCTCCCCCGTGACACTTTTGCACACTGTATACTGCCCCATGGTCCACTAGAGGTTGGACACCCCTGCTATACAGGACCTGGAACCTACCCTAGGCACCGCAGGCAAATAGGTGAGAGTGCACCTTGGATGGGATGCCAGTTGATCACATTCACAATACAAAGACTTTACTGCCCTCAACTGTCAGAAAGGAAGCCAGATGTCTGCCCAGATCAGAGGTGAGACCCAAGCCTTCCACCGTCGGTATGAAGCAGTAATGCCACCTTCTGTGAAACCAAGGCATCCAAGATGGCTTCCGCTCAAGTCATTTCCTTCTGCTCTTCAGTTATCCCAGTAGGAAGAGTCTGAGACAATTTTATATTCGCTAACATTTCATTAGACAGCTGCTGACTACTGAGACCTGCTAGAGCTGCATTGATGAAGCTCGAAGGAGATCATCGGGTCTCTTGGATTTTCCGGGAATGCGGCATCTAATCGATCCCACGGAACTGCCCAAAACTCAAGGAAGGTCCTAATAGTGTTGGCTTGACTATCATGGATAGTATGTTCTCCTCATTAATGCAGTGGTATTCTGTGCTGCTTCCAGACCTCAGATTCATGCTGTGCTTTCCTTGAGTGTGTACCCTAAAAGGAGAGCAGCTGATCTGAGGTGAAGGAAGCTCACAGCAGACTGGATGGACAGCTGGATTGTTTCATTGTCATGACAGTGCTGGGCAAACAAGTCACATAAAATTCCCCTACACTTCCTGTGATTCTTTGGTGTGCATGATTTGGCCTAAATTTGCCAGTCATTTTGAGCCATAAAATGTCACTGCCTTAAGTGTTCTTAGTTGATAAGTCTTCAGCAGAGAGGAACGTTGGCAAGTCGCTCTTTGAAAAGAACGGTAGCTCTGCTTCTCCCTGGATTTTGATCCTGATATTCTCTGATCCAGGAAAACAAACTCCATGATTGTCTCTCTCTCTCTTAGTAACAAGTGGAAATTGGAACGGTGGGAGCAGAAATTTGTCTCCACTAGCATAAAAAAAGTGATTTAGCCTTCAGGAAATTAAATATTATGCCCATAATCTAACAGATTTATACTTCAAAATGAAAAATCAGGCTCCTTGTGTTCCTCTTTTCTGTTTGCGTCCTGATTAGGGACCAACAAAAACTCTCTGAATGGGTGTGATGCAGTGATGTAGCTGTCTGCCTACAGTGGTGATCACTGGAGTCTTTCCTACTGTGCATGGTCCATTAAATGGCACTTCCCATATGATCTGAAAACACACCTTCCTGACAGACACTGGTGTCTGTTGTTTTTAACAGCAAGATGACCAGAAAGAGTTTTTGGTATGAATACGGGCAGGTCCCACTTCTGACCCTTTTTAACATCTTGTACACAGTCGAAGTAAATGCATCAAACGTCATATAAGTAGTTTCTAAAATAAAAATGCAATAGAATAAAAAGGGATATATGGTCATCAAAAGCTGACTTGGTTATTTGCGATAGCATGGGAAAGATATCTGTGTACTTTGCTGAGTCGTTACAAGGAAAACTTTCCAAGAAGATAGAAAGTCACTCTGAGGGAGAGAGCAAGTTAACCTGCTTGAGTCTGAAGCCTTTGCAAACCAGAGGTCCACATGTCAGAATAAAGTTGAGCAATCAGTTTTATCAAATACAACCCATTAATTTTCATGTAGGGGGACATTTCAGTTAGCTTTCTCCATATTAGTTCCTTATTGCACTAAAAATGATCTTTGGCGAATTAAACGGAAGACAGACAGTGGGTTACTGAGCTCTTTAATAAGTTATATGGTCCAGCGAGTCTTGTTCACCGTACTGGGAATAAGCACATAGCGAAGCTAACCTACTACGGTGCACGGCGTCATTCCCATGCTGGTCTGTGCTATAGAGGGGTAGGTAAACATTAATGAGCGGAAATCCTGTGTGAAGACATGTTTCCATCTGTGGGCTTCTCATCCTGAGAGCAGTGGAATCGCCCGCAGACACAATGCATCCATTCATAGGGGATGAGAAGTCACTGAATCATACACTTACTGGAGATCCTGCGGTGTTTTCCTGCATCATCGCAGAAACACCAAAAGATGGAATTTCTCATGGAAGAATGGCGTCATAGGCTTTTACACGTCGGTAGACTCCAAGCCAATACCCCTTGAAGCTCTTCTGGTGGCTTGTGGTGACCCAAAGCCCCAATGCTGGAATTTCATTCGTATTAATCATTGACTATATGCATCCTATAAACATTGTGGTAGTGTACTCAGCCAGATAGGCCAGTCCCACCTTCTTCTGCGGAGAAGAGAGTAATGTTCTACGATGAATGCATGAACATCTAGTTGGGCTGGTAGGGGGGTGTCACATAAATGATGACTACCTGGGAGACTCTTTCATGTGGGGGGGGGGGGGGAGTCCCTGTTAGAATCCAAAGTTACAGATGTATGAGGGGAGCCAGTGTGTCCTTAATGTGTGCATCACTTGCCAAACCAACCTATAATTTCTGCTTTGTAATTAAATATAAAGTAAACCCTGACCATTACTAAAGATTGAAATGTTCTATTTTTGTTGGTATGACACATAAGATCATGGCTGTTCATTATCTGAAATACTATATTTAAATAATATGCTGCCATTTTCTTTTCTGTTTTTAAATATTTATCCTTAAGCAGACTATTCAGTTTGCAGTGTGGGTTTTTTTTTTCTTTCTTTGGCAGAATGTTCTTGTAGCCACTGGTCCATGATGTGCCTGTCCAACAATCCATGATGGTACCTCAGGAATGCCCATGTGAGGACTGATGGCTCAGGCTTGCTGCATGGTAGCCGATGATTCGGAGCTCTTTCAGCCTCCGTTGTTCTTCAATATGCCACTGCGTGGGCAGTGAAAGTCTGTCTTTTTCTATGCTTAAAGAAAAGCTTCATCTTGGCTCTTTAAACTATTTGCATCTTGTCAGTTTCAGTCTTCTGTCACCTATATCATGCACCAATACTCTCTAGAACTGGCTTGGATGAAGTCCCTGATGATACAAGAAGTTATTTTGTTTAATTGTTGTTTTTGTTGCTGTTTAATTGACATTTATTGGAGGGGTTCAATTTTAATTGACATAATTACAGTGGGCCCTTTAATTAAAATAATTAATTAGCAGGAGCCCCTTAGTTAATTGATGTAATTAGCAGGGGCCCTTTAGTTAATTGATATAATTAGCAGGGGCCCCAGGCACACGGAATTACATATCCCCCTCCCTATGCAACAACTGATAACTCTGCTGTGACACAAACCTTACCAGTAGAGCTATCCTCTTGGGAGAAAAGAGAGTAAAAAGTGAGTTATTTCCAAAGTCCAGGAGCCACATATCACATTGTGGGCTATCGGCTCGATGAATAAAGCATGTGAGGATTTTTGTTTGCTTTTGGGACAGTTATGTAAAGAGCTCCACTAAGGGTCCAGCAGGGAAGTTCATGGCTTCTAGAGGTTTGCCCAGTCCTGTAGCTCGGGAGAGAACTTTCTAGAACATTTATGCCATGTTTACTCACTTAGCCGGCAAAAAGAATCACATTCTGCCATCGCCAGCCTTACCAAGCCGGCACATTCTCGCAAGCCTTGACCTCAATCTCCCCGTCTCAGTCGACGGCGTCACGCTCCTGAGGATACTCTGTGAGCGGCAGAGCAATTTTAAAAAATGTGATGCTGAAGTAATGGTGATCTCATACGCCAACCAGGAAATGGCTGCCATCAATCACGCTGCACACTGACAAAGAGAATGTCACTCCATGATATGGGAGACTGTGTTTTTCGTGTCCCTAACATCTCCTCGAAAACGCTGGGGGCAGCAGTTGACTTTAATTGAACAGTTTAGATGCAATTGTTGGTCACATAACCATTAGAAAGTCATAATTCAAAACTGCGAGGCAGTTATGCACTGACTCCCTTGTGGAAATGGTCTGCCCCATTACTCATATGGGTTATAAACTCATGCATTCTCTCTGGCTTCTGCTCCACACAGCAGCTGGGTGATAGCGCAGTGTGGGGGTGCGGGGAGAGACGGCGGCTGTGTGCGGGATGTGTAAAGTGCTGCTAGTCGCCCTGTTTTCTGAGCTGGGCTGTTGCTGACATTTATATACATTCATCCTGAATCCATATAAATGTCTTACTGGAGACAGACATGGAACCATGGCAGAATATCTGTACTGAAGCGTCGCCTTCCTCACACATCACCTGCAAACTAAAACTAATGGAAACAAGAACAGGACAGCAGAAACATCACTAGGTTACTGTTCACAATTCTGTAGCACGTTCAAGTATAATAACCTTCGTTCCAGGTGTTGAAGTTTTGGCTAGAATCTTAAACAAAAATAGTTTATAGTCGTCTCTCACGGCTGACACTTGAGACATTTGAGGCCCTCCAGAGTTTAACGCTGTGAAATACCCCTGTGCTCTGTGCCTGAGGTCTGTCCTGCCTGCCACCACATGTAGGGGGGTGACCACAAAGGGAACATGGCCCTGGCCGTATCAGAAATCCTTCACGTTTCACCATGGGGTCAAGTTGCATGAACCTCAGCCTGGTGTGTTTTATAGCAGCCGTAAATTAATGTTTACAGAATATTACACATATTTAAAAGGCAGCTGTGATTTACACCCTAAAATGCATTATTAAATATCTCAAAAAGTGATGTAGTGAACCTATTTCGGGAAATACTATTAATAACCTTAATATACACAGCTTTAGCTTAAATTTGAGCAAACGGTTCACTCAATAAACTTACTAGTTACTTTTCCTGGTTGGTGTCATGGGAAATGGAGCCTGTCTGAGTCAGCACAGGACGCTTGGTTGGGGTCCATGATGGACAGGACGCTAGGTTGGGGTCTGTGCTGGACAGGACGCTAGGTTGGGGTCTGTGCTGGACAGGACGCTAGGTTGGGGTCTGTGCAGGACAGGACGCTAGGTCATACAATAGTTATACATTCTAGGCTATTCAGACACATCAGCAGAGGTGGAAAGACAAAATCTTGGTCTGGATTTTTAGTTTCTAAAGCTGAACTATCCACCTTTGAACATGGGTTAGACTAACTGCATGTCTTTGCACCCCAGAAGGGGATGGGAATACCTGGCAAAAAGCCTGTAGAGAACATGCTAATTCTACACACACAGAAATCTTAACTTCTAGCTCTCAAGGTATAATCTGACAGTAATGTTATGCCTCTATCTTTATTTGTCTTATTTTACTGACCTCTGGAATGGGTTTCACAGCTGCATGGTCCAAGACCAAAGGCAGGGGAGATTTTGACCTGCAGCGATGCAGATGCAGGGCTGACAGATGCCGTCATGCTGCGCATGCTGCACCACTAGGGGCATCAGAAATTGAGGGGTCCCAATATTGACAGACCCCCCC
>JAODUD010000040.1:1882512-1899243 GCA_026784285.1 Stomatorhinus walkeri | reverse complement strand
CTGACAAACACATGGGTCTCGTGTTTCAGGAATGATATACTGAGGTTCACCTGGAAAATGCCAAAGTGGCATTAGAGTGGCAAGAGCACAGCAACACGCGTCGCATGTGAAATATGAATAGTAGCATTCATGGCACAGTGTTTTTTAAAGAGAAACATTTGCTGTAATTTATGGCTGCGTAAAACAACCTTTGGACATGCTGGCTGCCCTTGCAGTACCGACACGTGTGACGACGTGAGCTAAGCAAGGGCACGTCTGGTTCTGATTTGCTTTCTTGCATGTTCCTGGGCAGCTAATCTGAGAACAGAGGGCAAGATATGCTTTTAATCAATCCCGCTGTGTTCCTGACACTTAGCGCAATCATATCTGGAGTATGATGAACTTCAATGTTGTAAATTTGTTTAGCAGCCTGTCAAAATGTCTAATCTATAATAAATTGCAGGCATTATCATGCAAAAAGATTCCGTAGTGAAGTTCGCTCAGCAACTATGGACTTTACGGGTCTTGGAAAGCAGTCAGGTCTGGTCTTAGTTCCGAGGAATGACCCGTCGGAAAAGTCCTTCCCAAGCAGATGAAAGCAGTTACAAACGTTACCATTTAAGAGTCAGCCACTTATCCTTAGTCACCACAATGGGAAAAAATGCTTTTGAAGGCCGAGGTCAATTTGGGGGTGTAGGCAAACCCTCTTGGGGAGAGTTACCATCCTGGAAAGGGGAGGTGGGGGGGCAAAACAGGCTGCTTTGCCACTCTTCATAAAAGATCATGGAAATTCTGTGGCCCAGTGGAGCCTAATATACAGTCTAATACTGTATGTTAAAGGCCAGAACGTGGGGTGTGGCCTAGGTGAAACTGAGGGCGGAGCCAGAGGACAGCTCCACCCCTTAGCTAGGACAGTAGTAGACTGGGGTGGAAAATCTGCAAGGGAGTTAGGGGATAAGGGTTCAAAGAGAGCTGGCATTGGAGGCATTGTGACTCTTCTGTGTCAGGATATACCTGTTTGGATGACATGCTTAGATAAAGCATAATGACAGTAATATTCCTAATAATAAAGTGATTCATTTACTTCATGAAGGAGGATCATGGTTTTACTTTAACCATAAATATCTCCCAGACTGTGTGCCCTGAAGCTTACTACTAATCTTTGTACAGCATTCTCCTCTAACCACATTCAATAGCAAAATATTTTAACTTTGTTCCACAAACTCATTAGCATTTTTATATTTTTTTTGCAAAGGGGTTTTGTACATTTAATTTTATCATAGGAAATTGACTCAGTCTAATGACACCAGGCAAGGCTGTCTGTTTTGCCAACGTCAGCCTGTCTTATTAAACCCTTCATTACAATTTTCCTTATTTGTTTAAAGTTTAGCAGCAGCTGAGGTGGTGACGAGTCTCGATCCGCCAGTGCCAGGCTGGCTGACGGTGGACAGGGCCTGAGCACAGACGAATTGTCAGACAGTCAGATTTCCCTCTGTCAGCACGGGGCACTAATAGGGCTGTGGCTTGTTTTAGCATCTCAGTGTATAGACAGACAGACAGAAGGACAGACCCTGACCCATCAATGTCTTCTGCCCAGTTCACGCCCATCTAAGTGAACCCCCAGAAGTCGCCTGACCTCCCCACCTCCACTTCCTCTCCCTGGACAGTGACTGGCCCCTTGGTTTCCCAGGCACGAAGGTCCACGAGCAGCTCCTTAGTGCTTCACTGAAGATGCTTTGTTGGGGTAGTGCTTAGCATAGCTGCCTGTCAGCCTGTGGGCTTGGGCTTAATCCCTCACAAGCAAGTTGTTTTTCTGTGTCCGGATGGTTGCTGGCTCAAATCCTGTGGTCAACAGATTGATTTCGTCTGGCCCCCTAATCCTTTATGGTTTGCTCCAGGCACTGGCTGACCCTGTTTTCTCAGGTGTACCTTGTTTTGGATAAAAGCTTCTGTAAGTGATGAGCTGTAGGTAATTCTTGCATGATGGGCAACCTTTCAGCCTCCTCTGTTCCTTTTCCGGCGACAGCAAGGGAATCATCTGAGAATTATGGAGGATCCAGGAGCTGTTAGCATACATTCGATACCATGTTGGGGGGGTAATAGATCTGATGAGATAATTAGCTACATATTTACATGTATTTTTTCAGATTATTGAAACTGTGAATGTAAGACAGAGTGAGCGCACCACTGACAGCCACACATTGCGTTACTGCTGGTGTTGCTGTGCCATTTTACTGCAGATTCCCCTTATGCTTACAAGCAACAGTAAAAACACATGCAAATTATGTGATACTTCATATTTTAATACATTAAAATATTCAAAACATATTCAACATACATGTGAGCAAAAACATCAAAAGATGCTCAGATCTACACGTTAATTTTGTCTTTCATCAGGGATGTTTGTGTCAACATGTTGAGTGTAGAAAGTGAAGATTTTAGCCAGCCGCTTCAACTGACCTGGGACTAAACCTGTCTGATGCCAAAAGGAGAAATAAAGGGCTTTAGGGCCTGGGAGGCAACTGGCAGGGTTGGGAGTGGGTGTGGCAATGCATTTAAAGGCACAGACCACCTTGGCTGTTTGTGTGTAATGATTTTGGGAGCAGAGAGCATAGCAGTAACCGCTGGGATGGTTAAGTGGTCTAAGCTCTTGCATTCTGGTCACACTTTACTGGAGGTGTGGGTTAGAATCCTGTTTCAGGCAAACATTTTTGGGTGGTACGCTGCTCAGCAAGTTAGCATGTTGTGTTTATGCTTGGAAGGTCACTAGATCAAGTCCCAGGTGAACAGATTGGCACCAGGGGCACTGCTCGCTCGCTGACCCTGCGCTGCAACCTCAAGCTCGCTCTCACCTATATGTGTGTCTGTCTGTCTCATGGAGAGAAAGAAGGGGTAGGTAAAAAAATAATTTCCCTACAGGGATTTATAAAGTATCTCTCCTCTATTGTGTCTGAGGATAAAGATGAGCTGGAGGTTCCAGTCCCACAAGGGACCTCGCTATCTTAATTTCAACCTAGAGTTATGTGCAAATATGACGGTAGCCTTGCTGCCCCCAGGGTGACAGGAAGGCTGTCCTTTAAGGGGTAAATTGCAGTCACCTCTTCACCCGAGCACCATGGATCTGGATTTGGGTTCATGTTACGTAAGCAACCGTGAAAATGAGTCCCAATGGGTGACTTCCTGCATCCATGATGGCAAACCTGCTCTCGCTGCTTAATCTGCTGCATATTGATCCCTCACCATTCACTAAAATCTAGCCTATATCCCAAAACTTTATTTTTAGATTGTTCCCTCACTCCCTCGACGACTTGCTGTCTAGTTGAAAGATCATGAAGCTGACAAGGGAAGAAGTGAGTGAGTGAGTGAGTGAGTGAGGAAGGTAGCATGGAGAAAAAGTGACATCGGGACACGCTTACATCCTCGACGACTTTCCATGCTCTCCCTGTATATGTGGAGTCATCACTTTTATGGCATGTCATGTGTGGGTGTCACCAAAGGTGAATTTCCCTTCCGTGAAGGGTGCTCTTCACTAGACGCGCCCAGAAAAAGGGTGACTTGAGCAAAAATTGGCCCTTGATGGCTCCCTAAGGTATTGGGACAGCACTTCAGCATCTGGAATTCGGAAAGACTACGGGGGGCAAAGGAAAGTTAGTGAGGGAGGGTGGCGTGAATAAGGGTGTTGGGATGTAGCCCCAGCTTGTGGCGAGCTTTGCGGGAACCATACCCAGAAGCTCTGACAGTGCGCCTATTCATGCCTGCTTGGGGAACTCCCAGCATATTGGAACATTCCGGCGGTTTTGAAGGTTCCTTGGGGTGTAGGCGAAGAGGGCCCCCCTAAGCTATCTGTGGCTGCTTCCATGCCGCCTATCCGCAAAGTGTGAGGCCCTCGTCAAGAGGCCTTGTTGATCTTGTCAGCGGCTCCTGTTTTTCTTGCCCGGGCTTCTGTTCCTGCTGATTAAGAAGCCAAATTACCTGACAGCTGCCTGGCTGGAAGGCTGAACCTCTCCATGACATAAAAACTCAATGTATGGCTTTCATTTCATTCATATTAAACATTTATATACGGCACATCTGCACGCGTCTACGCTAACCTGATATCACGGCTTGGGGCTGCGCCGCATCAATGGCAATTATATCAGAGCACCGTGGACATTTGCGACATATTATTTGGGATTACTGCAAATGCATCACCAAAAAAAATCAGGCACGTGTGTGAAAGATAATATGCCACAATCAGTCCTGCTCATTTTCCTGTTTCCTCTGGATCTTTCAGTCAAATTAGTTGATTAAATTAGCAGGCTGTAACTGGTAGTAAAAAAAGAACATATACGTGAAATAAGCTTCTGTTTTGCCATCGGTAGCAGATTCTTGAGCACTGAGGGGATGGAAAATAGACTGAAGATTCATTTGCCCTTCATACCCCCCCAAACCCCCGCTTCCTGAGTGCTGGGAGAGCGGCGGCCAGCAGCAGTCGGATGAGGCGAGTATGGAGATTGATTGGGTGGTAAGGCACAAACTGCTTGAGCAAAACTCTCCTGGTCATAGATGCACCTCTACATCATCCCTCCGCTGCCCATCATTGTCATCATCCCCGCCCAGCGCCATTCCCTCATCCAGCTATCTATATATCATGTATATATGAAGCAATATTTTATTTAATATTTGTAAATTACCAGTAGATGTGTAAAACACTTAGTTTGATGGTACAGCAGCATCCTGTCTTGGGATTTTGGCCAGTGACACTTTTGTCACAATGGGACTTGGATGAGGAGTGTCAGTCCATAGGCAGCCTATACACAATACGAGCAATTTTATTTAAAATTAAACTATACAAAACCAGAAGTCAAGAGGGACAACGAAAACTAAGGCAGATACAAACACAGCAGCAACAGCAAACACTAGGATAGAATTAGAACAAAGATACATAACATTACTATAAAAACAATGGCCTGTACTAAAAATATTAGAACATATTAGCAAGGGGAAAATAAAACAAATAAATACACAACCCAAAATAATTGAGACGAGACAGCCTTGAACCCACAACAGTCAAGTTATCCCAGTAACTCAACCACACACTTAGTTCATTCAGCCATACGTATTCTCAGGTAATTAGGGGACACACTAAGGACTAAGAAAGGGGCTACAGCACTGAGGAAGGAATGGGATGGCCAGCGACACCTGCTGTCCAAATGGGGAAATGACAGAGCAGGACCAGGCAAGGATCCAGTTTTGTTCTTAACTCATAAATAGATATGATTAATGCCTCCAGAAATGACACCTGCGTGTCCCTGTAAATGCGGGGCAGGTAGCCAGTGTTTGCTTTGGCTGTCATACAATCCAGGAAGGTCCTCATGAGGGAAGGTGCCTACAGGACCATGACACTGGTGCCTTGACTGTGAGGGAAGCTTGGTGAGGAGGATTATGGGAAATTACCATACCACTATGACCGGCCTCAAAATTGTCATTAGACTGCAGGCACATTCACCATTGTGGGCTCCACTTGTAGGCTGAGCCCTTATCTCTTGGATGTCAGGTCACCTGGATCTCCAAGGTGTGATTTGAGGGAGCAGTAATTGTGATGGCATTTGCATGAAAGGTAGTATCCTCCTGTGAATCTTGGTGTTTACTGGCCATTGAAGTAGGAAAGGGTGACGCAAAAACATAAGGGGAGAGATTGAACAAAGACGCTGTGTTATGTAATGTCTTAGAGGTTAGAGAAGGGGTACTCTCTTCTGCTGCCAATAGAGAAGTGAGTAGAGGTCAGCTTGTGGGAGGATGCATCCCTAGGAATTCTGAAAAATTGTTTTGATCCACTTGGTGTTATGTGCATCCAGAAATAAGGGTCTAAAAGGCAAATTTACGGGGAATTTTGGACTTGTAAACCTTCACGGTTACCGCTTCCTAAATGGTAGAATGTTCTCTTGGCTCAAATTTTTTTGCTGAATTTAGGGCGGATGCTTGAGTCGTCTCTGAAAGGATGGCTCTCCGTGGAGAGGGAAGGCACACACATCTGAGTAAAGTTACTCAATATTGGAATTGCCATATTTCTTTGGCCTGGTTGGGACTTTTCCGATCATAAGACCTGGTGTTTTCCGCCAATGCTGCTTCTTGAAAGACTAAAATTCCATCAGTTGTGAAGACTGTCGTCAAGGACTCTCCAAGAGGGGATTTCACACTCATCTGTCTCGCTGTTACTCTTCCACACTGCTTACACAATTCCTATGTATCAATATCATACTCTGCTATTAATCTTTCTTCATTAGTTATTTTTGAGCATCAGAAATTTTAACAGGACACTTCAAATAGGGTTAGATGTGAACTAGTCCAACAACAACAAAAACAGCCATTGTATCCTCTAAATTTATATAACATTCACATGAGAGATTAATATCCTGCCTGTCAGAACCTGTTAGCATTTTCCTGACCAATTTTCTATTTTTTTGTACCTTTGTCCCTGTAATACCGTACCTAAATATACCTTTTCACATTGGTTAGTCTAATTAATTTTCATTCTCCACTTACTGCCCAGAGTCACAACACATGTTTTTTTCCCAGAACACCTAATTCATTACAGGGTCATTGTATAATACTGCAATGTTGTTGTATTTAATATATTAGCATGGCCAGAGTTGCAGTGCCCAGTGTGTGCCAACAGGGCACAGAGAAACAGGTCCCAGTGATCCCTTGTGTTGCTACGGCCTTCAAAGCCCACAGGTTGCCCTGTTAATGAAGCCCGGGTGAGCGTTGTTTGTCAATGTAACCCTCAATGAGAGGGTTACAGAGTCAGTGGGCAGATAGGAGACTGGGGAGTGGGGGGTCTTGGGGCAGGAAGGTTTTTCCAGGGAGTTTCGTTGATGTTTCCATAGTTTCAGTCACCCAAAAAATGCCAGTTCTGTGAGCAGAAGGAGTTTAATCAATATCAGAATCAGAATTAGAATCACAACAGTTTTGTATTCTGTGGATTCCTACAGATAAATTTCAATGCTATGAACCTACTGTAACACTCATAAATATAAAATGACTATGTGCTAACGTGTGATTTTGCCCCATTGTCATGATCCACCCGTCCAAGTCTCCTGTGTGCCACGCCCCCCTCATTACCTCGTGTCAAATCCTGATTGTAACCATCTGTTGTTGATCAGTTCCGGCTTGTCCTGAGTATTTAGTCCGCGTCTGAGTCAGTCTCCCCCAGATCCGTCATTGTATTGTTGCGTGCTATGTTACTCGTGAGTGCTGTGCCTTCCCGTGTTTATCCTCATTAAACCCTGTTTCCCGTCCTGATTCCTGCCTCCCGAGTCTGCTTACCTGCCCGACCACCCTGAACGTGACACCCCTGGACATGTCTTATGTGTTATAGTCAAATTCAATTTAAATGGAGTGGTTGTTTTTAAAGGAACATGTAATAAATTCAAATGAAAGAATTGCTGATATTAAATACTGAATATCTGTAGTTATTGCAATGATATGATAAAAATGATATTTACATTGTTAAATGTGAGAGCGCTCCATTTGGTTTGGATTAAAGTCACATTTTTGGCCAATTCTGAGCAAAAAAACAATTTATTTGCTGTCATCAAATGGACTGCATTGGTAAATCAACTGCATTTATATAGCACTTTTCTACTCCTTCGAGTACTCAAAGCGCTTTACAATACATGCCTCACATTCACCTATGCATACCATACATTCATACACCGGTGGTAGAGGCTGCCACGCAAGGTGCCAACCTGCACACCGGGAGCAATCTGGGGTTCAGTGTCTTGCTCAAGGACACTTTGATGGGGTCAGGAGGAACCAGGGCTCAAATGTTAGCACTACCTCCTGTGCCACCATCTTCCCATTAATGTTTAAAAATAATTAATTAGTTAAAAATAATTTAAAATAATTTAAAATCTTACGAGTACCATTCATGTTTTAAAAATGGACACAGAGGACAAATGTCTATGGTGTCTAATGTATTGCCCTAATTGTATTTACAATTTTATGTCATGTTGCAGTAATAGCTTGGTTTTCAGAAGTGATTAGCACATTACCAGGTTTTATGGGCGCCGTCCTTCAGATCGCCCCCTGCTGGAGAGGTACAGAAGTGTCATGTTGGTAACACTGCAATGATTTAAATAGAAAGTTTGTTTTGGTCTAAACCAGCGGAGGGAATCCTGTTCCATGGAGGGCTGGTGTATTTGAAACCTGCACCCACACTGTCTCTCCATGGAACGGGTTCCCTCCTCCTGAAACGGTTAAACAGTCAGTATGTATTATTATATATTGCATTACTTAGATTATAATTTTAAGCATCGAAATAAAGTTGGCATTAAGTATACATATAGTTAATGGTTTGTGCTACGTAGAAACATTTCCTGTTGTTATTAAACATTAATGATTAATTATTAATGTAACATTTCATATATCTTAGGAAACTGTGCTGGTGAGGATTTTTGCTAATTTAATGATTAAAAAGTTTTGTCATCCATCTTGTACTTCAAGTGAGGATGTTTCTGTGGTGAGGCAATAGAAGTTTAGCAGAAACTGTGAGGTAAGTGGACCTTGGACACTTGGTAGAAGATGTAGAGTGATAAAGTAAAGTTCTCTGTAAGGTGATCCCCAAGGAACACTAAAGCTGGATGCTCTCTCTAGCGCCTCCCTGTGGGTATAATGTGCCTGTGCTGTGTTCTTCTGGGCTTCCAAAAATTCAGGGCCTGTTCTTTGGGTGTTCTTTGTGTGTTGAAGGTGAGGTTTATTTTTTCTACACCATCCTGTCGAGATCACAGCTTCCTCCTTTCATGCCACTTCACAATTACTGGAGATCACTCCATTATGGTTGCATAATCCACAAACTAGACAACGGCGTTTGAGCTGTGGATGAGTAAACAGTCACATGTGAAGAGAGAGTACAGTGGTTACCTAGTCTGATCTGCTGAGGTCTGTTGGTTAAAAAGTTCATGGTCCAGTTGGAGAGTGGTGGTTCAAGTCATTGGAGTTTCTTGGCAGGTCTGGAGTTAAATGCTGAGCAAAAATCTACAAACAGCATATTTCTGGTAAATTTCCAGAGGGTTTCCACTGCAGGGAATAAATTTTTTTGTTATTTTTAAATGTAAGATTAAACTGTTGATATATAATGTTCAAAAATCACCTACCCCTCAAGTAATTCATCAAACTGGATAACGGATGCGCTAAAATAATTTAGTTAGCCAGCCAGCTTGGTAGCAGTCTTGCTGGCTAATTGATGTGACTGATGTTTTAATGAAGTTTATTCCGTGATGATGTAACTAGGTGTCAATCTGCTGCAGGAGTCTGTGCTCATCCAAGGCTCTGTTACCCGGTTGTAGCAATAATTTCACAAACCTTCTCAACATCAGCTGCGTGTAAGAGCAGCTGGACTCTCTTTGGCTATGCGTGCACCAAAGTCTGCAACAGGATCACCAAAGTCTAGCTGGAGAAGCCCTTTCCCCAATCAGTAGGATTGCTGGGCTCCCCCTTAAAATGTATTTCCAGCTGTGGGTCGTCTCACCTCCACCCACCCAGCAGAGAGTGACTCCAAGGGTGCAGATTCTGACTCGGATTGGCTAAGCATTTGTTACTCTGAGCAGACTCTCCTAACTGGACCAATTCCCCTAACTGAGCAGACTCTCGGGACAGCAGACTCTCCTGACTCTAGCAGACTCTCGGGACAGAGCAGACTCTCCTGACTCTAGCAGACTCTCGGGACAGAGCAGACTCTTCTGACTCTAGCAGACTCTCGGGACAGAGCAGACTCTCGGGACAGAGCAGACTCTTCTGACTCTAGCAGACTCTCCTGACCCTAGCAGACTCATCGGACAGAGCAGACTCTTTTGACTCTAGCAGACTCTTCTGACCCTAGCAGACTCTCCGGACAGAGCATACTATCCAGACTGAGCAGACTCTCCAGACTTAGCAGACTCTTCTGACTCTAGCAGACTCTCTGGACAGAGCAGACTCTCCAGACTCTGACAATCATCCTTGAGCTTCATACCTCGCACATGTGTTTCTGTTAAATAATGCGAGCAAGGGAAATGTACCCATGTTCAATAAAGTGCTACGTTAAATATGAATGTGAATTCAAAATCTCTCTTTTTTATTAGTAAACTTAGATTTTGTATGTTTGACAACTAAATATACAGGAAAATGCAAATTCCCAAATAATTCCCATAAAGTCCAATGGAAAGATTGCTCCCCTGGAATTTGCATGTCTAATCCTGACGTCTGTGTTGCCGTGTTCCAGGTGAGTTAGGACTGTGTGCAGTGCAGTCAAGAGGCATCATTCTTTGTCTGTAGGCAAACGGATGCTGAGTAAGATTGAGGGGGGCTGCGGGGGCATGATACGGGCTTAATGTGAGCCAGTACCAGTCCTTTGCAGCACCTCATCATTAATAGCGTGAGGGCAACCGGTCGATAATCATTTAAGCATGTTGCTGCCATTGATTTAGGGACAGGAACAATCGTTGCATTTTTGAGACATGAACATTAGACTGAAGGAGAATAAGACTGAATGTTTTTGCAAGGACTTTGGCAACAATCAGGACAAGCATCCCCCGCTCAGCCAGGACCTCCATCCTGTGTATCACACACCTGACTTGGTCGGTTGTACAATTAATATGTGGCCTGCTGTTAGTGTCGCTGGGGTGGGATTGTATGTCATGTATGTTATGTACTATATGAAGATTTGTATGTTGTGTGCTGCACTGTGTGCAGTAATTGGTCAGTATTGTGCCTGTTTCAACATTTACATTGCATTACTTTGAATATGCAGCCAAGTGCTGCATCTATTGCATGTTATCCTCTCTTCTGTGTATCCTGTGTCATGCACTTACTCTTTGTTTTATGCCCTAATCATTAGCTGCCTATTGTGTCTCCAACAGCTGCAAGCTGTACCAATAAAAATTTCCACCGGCTTGATTGTGTGGCAAGAATTATTCTGATTCTGATCATTGTTATTGTGACCATCAAAGTGAGCAAAGAATGTATTTCATTTGTCTGAGGGTGTGCTGTCACATGTGACTGCATTTGTAGTTTATCGTGGTTTTAATATCTTGCCACATGCTTCTGGGGTTGTTTGCAAAAATCAAGGTTTTGGATTCTTCGTGAATCTCCACCCCCTTGCTGGTGCACCTTCCTTTGAGGAAGGTCTTTGTATCTTCTGACCTACAGACCATTCTGCTGTCCACCTCCTACCACTCCCTGCACAACGAGGCACGCCGCAGAAGGCCCGCCAACCCAAATGTATCATAGCCTGTAGTTGTGCACCAGGAAGCTGGCCTGGTCCCGTGGAGCCAGTCGCCGGCCTGGGTGATGAGTCCTATGTGCTGGGTAAGCCAATGGGTCTGGGGACAGAAACACACAACGTCCCCCAAGGTCACAATGCTCGGTCATGCAAATGCTGACATTGAAACTGGACCCATCAAGGAAGCATGAAGCAGACCATGAATATACATGTAACGGATATGTAATAAATGGACAGCTACATACATGTTTGGTTTTCTTAATCATCTCAGCTAATGTGTGCCAGGTGATTTTAATTTTTCAGCACTCTGTACTTAATTGTATCTGGGAGTATTTTGCTTTGTGGATGTGATGGTTTTCATTACTTGTGTAACCCTGCTATGAATGTGCACAGTTAAGTGATGGAGACACTCTACTGTTTATTTGGTTAGCATAGCCCTTTGTGCAGAGAGGGGGGCATATGACTTGCATTTAGCAAGAATTTAATCTTGCCATTTCCAAAACTGTCAATGTGCTATTGGGTTTTACCTTCTTTGGGGGACCGGGGGGGTCACATGTTTTCATTAAAAGGGGGGCTTTGTGTGAAGGAATAACAGTCAAATAAAAGCCAGACCTTCACAAGAAGGATAGTTGTGGTTCTCCGGGTTCTCAGGGTTCTCCCTGTCGGCATGTGACATTCTCAGGGGCAGAATCAGGCAGGCGCACATTATTTTAGAATAAATCTGTGTGCCTGCTGTTCAAGGTACATTAACGTATAACAAAAATGAATTCACCTACAAGTTTTTAAACGTATTTTGCATCTATTAGCAAGAAAAATCATTTAAATAACCAACAAGCTTTCCCCATTTCCAAATTACCTCTCTGGCCATAAAGAGTCTGGTTTCTCGACCTGTGTCCACGGAGACCTATTTGCTCTCAGTTACTGACATACCAGCCATGAATGGAGCTTCATTCTTCTCTTGGGGAATATTATCCACCATGATGCTACCGCTTTCTGTAACCTTTCTGGAACCTTCCTCTCTCGTCCAGAGGCCTTCTTTAAAGGTGTTCCCCAGGGCTCCGTACCCAGGCCCCTTCAATTCAGCATGGTCAGTCCTGACTCTGAGGGACTTCTTGAAGTGCTATTTTTTTCTCAGTCTCAGCATTTCTGTAGATAATATCTGAAGAGTCCAATAAAATCACACTTTCAGCTAAGTACTAAAGAGTATCCTCCAAAACCTGAAAGCTTCCAGACATAGTGGAACCAATACTCTTGTTTGAATCCAGTGAGAGGCAATTGGTAGAGTAGAGTGTACACAGCTCATTCTACAGCCTGACTGCAAGCTGCATATAAACGCTGGCAGCCTTAACCATTGTTATCCCAACAGGATGCATTCATTTTCTTCAGCGTAAAGGTACATGCATTATTTCCCCTTTAAAACACAAACTTTTATATGTGTATTTTTCCTTGTTTACAACTGAACAGGATGCCAGTCCAACACAGGGTAGGGGGCACCCTGAACAGGATGCCAGTCCAACACAGGGTAGGGGGCACCCTGAACAGGATGCCAGTCCAACACAGGGTATGAGGCACCCTGAACAGGATGCCAGTCCAACACAGGGTAGGGGGCACCCTGAACAGGATGCCAGACCAACATAGGGGATGGGGCACCCTGAACAGGATGCCAGTCCAACACAGGATATGAGGCACCCTGAACAGGATGCCAGTCCAACACAGGGTAGGGGGCACCCTGAACAGGATGCCAGTCCAACATAGGGTATGGGGCACCCTGAACAGGATGCCAGTCCAACACAGGGTAGGGGGCACCCTGAACAGGATGCCAGTCCAACACAGGGAAGACACACAGTAAATCATGGGCATAGGAGAATATTTTGATTGAGGAGGCACCCCACAGCAAGGGGAAACACTCAATCTCCACAGGCACAGGGAAAGGCCAGGACTCCTCTCTTGACGCTGAGGCATCTGTGCTCAGAAGGTTGCTGGTTCAAATCCCACGATTGGCAGAATAGTCACATTACCACTGGGCTCTTGAGCAAAACCCTGATGCCCCCTGACATGCCCCACTGTACCAGGTGGCTGATCCTGTATTCAGGCCCCATGCTTCACTCTCACCTGTATGTGCATGACGGAATATGCAAAGAGAAACCTTCCAGTGTACTGTGCTCATACCTGTGCAGATGGAAAATAAAGCTGCATTTCTCAGATGGCATTAATCATATGACTGGTTTCAGTTAAGATTTAGTTCACATGGCGGGTTCCACAAAAACGGCTTTTTTGTTACCTCTTTGATTAACGTGGTTTTATGGTTTTATGCTCCTCTGTTAGCATCACATTTGGTGGTGATGAACTGTAAATGTGGCTCCAGGTAGTGGAAGCTTGCAGGAGTTTTACCCATCAAAGTAGTATTTCAGGTGTGGCACCACCCCAAACTGGCTGCTGCTGAAGGCAAAGTCAGTTCCTGCCTGTTCACCATCACAGAACCCCAGCATGGGGGAGCCTGGCGGGGGGTCACCACTGGCTAAACTCCTTTCTCCTGGGTGTTTAGGCTCACTAATGGCTGGGAAATTGTTTCCACTGGGCCTGGGGGTGCCTGAAACGTCTGCTCTGGATGTGAGCTTGCATCTCTGGAGGGAAACAGGAGATACGAACACACAGCCACCCTGCCAGGCTGGGGAGGGGCAGGGTGTCCATCATTTGGGCAGGTGAGACCCCTCCAGGCGGCTTCCTCTTTTTTAGTATTCACCTCACACAAGGAATCCAGAGTTAATGACTATGAGATGTTCATTCGCCTTTTTGTCCCAGTTGTGACTGTGTGGCATGCATTTGCATTTTCTATCCCCTTATCGTTAAACCACAGCCACACCCTGATATCTTTGGTTGATAAGCGATCCCTCACATGCCTCATCTCCTTGCTAGTTGACTTTCAAAGCCTTCAAACGATGTGAGTAATACAGAGCAGGGGGATCTGTTGCGGTAGTCTGAGATAGCTTGATTGCGTGCTAAACATGCTAACATGCTAAACAGCTCTGTCCCAAGGCCAGCGGTCCAGGCGTAAAGAATCTGCCTGTTTTTCAAGCTTGGTTACAGGTCTAACAATTGTTGTTAAACCTTCAGGAAAGCCGCCTAGCCAACGAGCACAGCAAACGTGGGCTCGGTATGAAAACAGAGCGGCGGGTGTATGTGTGAGAGCTGCATATGGCGCCTCAGGCCAGACCATCTGCTGTGTAATTTAATGGGATATAAGGAGAGCTGAATGGCGAGAAACACTCGTTTGTCTTGCTGGGTATGGTTCACGGTCCACAGTGAGCACTGGGTATGGTGCACGGTCCACAGTGAACGCTGGGTATGGTGCACGGTCCACAGTGAATGCTGGGTATGGTGCACGGTCCACAGTGAACGCTGGGTATGGTTCACGGTCCACAGTGAACGCTGGGTATGGTTCATGGTCCACAGTGAGCGCTGGGTATGGTGCACGGTCCACAGTGAATGCTGGGTATGGTGTACCGTCTGCAGTGAGCGCTGGGTATGGTGCACGGTCCACAGTGAACGCTGGGTATGGTTTACGGTCCGCAGTGAGCGCTGGGTATGGTGCACGCTCCCCGCAGTGAGCGCTAGGTATGGTGCACGGTCCGCAGGGAGCGCTGGGTATGGTGCACAGTCCGCAGTGAGCGCTGGGTATGGTGCACAGTCCGCAGTGAGAGCTGGGTATGGTGCACAGTCCGCAGTGAGCACTGAGTATGGTGCACGCTCTGCAGTGAGCGCTGAGTATGGTGCACGGTCTGCAGTGAGCGTTGAGTATGGTGCACAGTCCGCAGTGAGCACTGCTGTCCACCAGGCAAGATAGCCCCTTAGCTCTGAAACCTGTGCCACTTTAACTTTCAATTAAATGCCACCAGCACATATCAGAGACTTGAGTAGTGGGCTAATTTGTCGGACTGATACAAAGCTTAAATGGCTTTAGATTAAATCGGTGAGATTACTTGACATGAGAGTTTGAAACCTGCAGTGGGGAGATTATACTTCAGACTGGTTTTCAGATTTAATTGTCATGATACTAAGCTTTTATTCCTCTGGCTTTTTTGTCATTTGTTCCTTTTATGCGCTGATTCTTGGATGACGTCGTATTGTAACAAATGTCCAGGGTTGGGAGGTTGAGTCCCACCTCTGGTCTGGCTGTAGGGTGTGTGTCTATGAGCCCAGTAATCCTCTCCATAGTTACCTGAGTGTGTCCTTTTTTCATTTATTAATTTATTCAAAAGACACTTTTATCCAATGTGACATACATATGGGAGAGCTGGATCAGATAATCTAGCCCCATAAATGAGCCTCTGATTTAAACCAGGCTCTGAGCTCTATCTCCTAAGAGTGACTGAGCGGTGAGCAGTGCTCACTGCTGTGTAAATAAGAGTTCTAACTGGCAATGGCTCAGTGCAAAACCCTCAAGCAGGTATAATTACCTGAGTAAACAGGAAGGATATCACTCTGCTGACCCAGGATTTGAACCTGCCACATTCTAATCACAGGCCCAGCATCCTCACCTTCTGAGCCACATGACCCCAAGCTGGCTCGATTAGCAGATTAAGGGTGAATGGATCTGACTGATTCTTTGCTGTCCCTTGCTGGGCAGTGTAGTGTAAGCAAAACTGAAGGTACCCCCCCAGCATGGTGACCGGCCAGGCCTCAACAGCATCCAGAATGTGGGTAAGCAGATCAGAATTAATTTATTTTTAATACAACCCCCTTTCCGACACAGTGGCCCTGAAGTGTTTCAGGGACATTTTAATAACATGAATAAATAAACAACCAGGTCGTGGGTTAAATCTGTGTTTGGGAAAAAAAGTGAGTGAATCTCATTACATCTTACTCCAATTTACCTCACAGTCACCTAATGCATAGCTGACCTCCATTATTTGCATGGTCGCATTTGCATAATGCCTGTCAGATGTTCCCCTAAGCACGCTGTCTCTGTTACCTGGTCCTATCACATTCTCACCCCTTGGGTTGCCGTTCTGTAATGGGTCTAAGGCAGTAACATACCTGCCAGGTCACAATAAGAAATGAAGTCTTTTTTCCGGCAGGGTGAAGGTGACCTATTGCACTCAATCTTCTTGAAAGACGGGGCTGTTGGTGGTTGGGAATTCAGGGAAACTCTCCATTGATGTGCACAATTCAAAATGTTCTTACTGTTTTTTGTGATATTTTTAAAAAATGACATAGTCCTTCTATTTTGTGTCTCTCAACCTAATTGGCTGGCTGTGCATCTCACCAAGGCTTCCTGTAATTATTCTGTGTTCACTCTTGCAGTCCAAAGACATTTAGTTTTGGGATTCAGTGTCTCTCAGTTGGCTGTAATGCCAACTGTGTGTGAGTGTCCATCCTGAGTAGGCCAATTCCCTGTCCTGCATTTTTTGCAATATATACATATGTGTGTGCGTGTGCGTGTGAGCGGGTATACCTATCCTTATGGGGACACAATGTCCCCATAGTGTGATAAATATCTGTTTTTTTTC
>JAODUD010000040.1:1800410-1815131 GCA_026784285.1 Stomatorhinus walkeri | reverse complement strand
GTGTAGTGCCAGCTGTGTAGTGCCAGCTGTGTAGTGCCAGCCGTGTAGTGCCAGCTGTGTAGTGCCAGCTGTGTAGTGCCAGCCGTGTAGTGCCAGCTGTGTAGTGCCAGCTGTGTAGTGCCAGCCGTGTAGTGCCAGCTGTGTAGTGCCAGCTGTGTAGTGCCAGCTGCTTAGTTGCCAGCATGTAGTGCTCGCTGCAGAGTGCCAGCCATGTAGTGCCAGCCTCATAATGCCTGTCGCATAGTGCCAAGCGTGTAGTGCCTGTCATGTAATATCAACTGTGTAGTGTGTGCCGCGTAATGCCAACTGCATAATGCCACCGATGTAGTGCAAGCCATGTAATGCGTGCTGTGTAATGTCGCCCACTTTGTATTATCATTTAAAGCCAGTCATGTAGTGCCCACAACAAAGTGCCAGTTGCACAGTGCCCGCCGTGTCATGCCAGCCACCTCACTCTGAGCTTCCACCAAGCGATCGTGGGTCAGTTAAAAAAAAAACACTTTGAGACACTCCGTGGCAATATGGCGTCTCCAGGAGCAGCTTCGGCTTTAAAGAATTTGAAAATTCCGGCTGCCGGTCATTCCGCTCTTTATTTAAAGTGAGCAGATGTGACCATTGGAGCCAGGATTGACATGCTGGCTGATAGCATCGCTTTGAAGCATCACCAACCGCCGATGGCGTGAGATCACTAGACACGCATACGCCCCCATTGCTGGGGAAATTGGAGTCTCCGTCAGCTGACACTTGCGGAGAAATGCTCAAGGCGAGGCGCCCACTCAGACCCCGAAACACCGCTGTCCTGTCAGATGGCCGGGAAGGCAGGAAAGACCAGGGTGTGCCCTCCGTCGGTCGCCTTACTGGTGCGGAGCTTTGCTGCTGGTGCTGTCTGTGAGGATTGCAGGGAAGGGGTGGGATAATGGGGATGTATCACATTCTGGGCAGGAGCGGTTTAGGGGAAGGTGCTGCGTGTGAAGCAGTGGGGCACGGGAGCTGCTACGCTCCACCAGCTGTCGGCGGGGATCTCGGCGGGGGATCAATCCCTGAAATGGGATCAATCCTTCAGCACGTCTGGGCTTGTTACTCACTGCTGCTCTGAGAGACAAAAAACCTCCGAAGCAGCAGCCTTGGCGCATAAATGAAGATGCTGTGAACAGCACGGAGGGATCTGCTGCTCCTCTGGCTCTGTGATGTGCCCCCAGTTGGCACAGCATTGGCTTGAGAGGTAGAAATGAACCGTGTGTCAAGAAGATGAAGCAGGGGGTGCCACTTAAGACTTTGATTAAATGGATAGCACTGAACGGACTGATTTGTCACGTCAGAAAGTTCCGGATCCTCTTGCCTGGGGGGAGGCTGTCACCGCTGCTTCTGCTACTCGCAAAGCACTGACTGAATTTGGGTCTAGCTGTTAGTTCGGTTCCTGTTCACCGTCACAACCTCCAAACGGGAGTGACCCCCACCCTTCCCCCACACAGCTCAGCACAGTGAACCTCACCCTTTGTCTGAGGGGCTATTTGAACTGGGCTTGCTGCTTATAAGGGGGTATCTGTCATCTTAGGCTCTGGATTAGGACTCTGGTTTAGCTGTAGGGTTACGCTTTCAGCTTAGCGTTAAAGATAAGGGTTTGATTTACGGTTAAACCTCAGGGTTAGGGTTAGGCTCCAGGTCGAATCTCAGCTTTATGTAATTTATATGTAATCTGACAAGTGCAGCATGCATTCTGATTTGTTACCTACCTGTGTGAGAAGCTAACAAGCTAGTCATGGACTACATGCTGAGTTAAACGCAAGGCATCAGGCTTTCTGAAATGAACACTTACGTTTCTATTTCGAACCTCAGTCCTTAGTCAGACTTTTTAAAGGACCCAATATATAAATAACTGAAGAGACTTAAAAAGTTATTTAAAATCCAGGAAGATGTAATCATGGAGTGGGTTACATTCGATTCAAAATTTTATCCAAAATGCTAAATCACTCATTGCTCACATGCCATCAGGCTGATGATTATGATGCTCCTCGCCGACGCTGAGGTTGGGGGTGGGGGGGATCATCAATTGGATTTTCCCACCCTGACATCATGGTGCCTTAAGCGTCTGCGACCCCCCCCCAAGCCATTGATGGGTGTCCCTCTCCCATTGTCCCCAGGACTCAAGTGCCTCTCCTCTGTTTGGGCTCGTGCCCCCCCCCCCCCCACTCAACTGAGAGGCATCCCATTTCAGCTCAGTTGGGGGGGGTGCTATTTAAGAGCTCTAGGTAGAGCTCTATGTCTGTGTGGGGGAGTTCTGACCACAGGCTTTCAACTGTTTAAGAGAAGGGGAGCTCTCCCTCCCGCTCCCTCTTTGAGTGGCGCTCTCTCTCTCTCTCTCTCTCACTCTCTCGCCCGCTCACTCGCTCTCTGGCTCTTCCTCCCGTTCTCCAGACCCAGCATCAGTGTGCCCTGCTAGGTGGATGGTCTAGGCAGCCTACAGAGCAGGCGGACGGGACCGGTCAGAGGATCTGTCATCATCCCCGAGGAAGAGCGACGGAGACAGACTACCTGGAGAAACCAAGCTGAGCCAACCCATCACGCCAGTGCACTGGGGAATTGTTCAGCAGAAAGAGCGCTAGCAGTTTGTGAAGAGGTAAGTGTCTGCTGGTTCACCTGTTTGGGGTTTTGTCGCATTTGGCATACCAAGGGAAGTTACTTGTCTAAAATATATCGTGTGAAAGGAAAAGGTTTGCTTTACATTTTCATGCAAAGATCATATCTCTCTATTTAATATTGCCTGTCTGTCTTTGTATATATTTCCAAGTGGTTTTGTGCATATGGTGGTCTATGCTAAAATTTCATGTGGTTTTATATATATATGTCATGTCAATGCTGAAATTTCATGTGGTTTTGTGTATATGCTGGTCTACGCAAAAAAAAGTCACATGGTTTGTTTTTATGTGTCTGGTCTATGCTGAAATTTCATGTGGCTTTGTGTATGTGGTGGTCTATGCTGAAATTTCACGTGGTTTTGTGTAAATGGTGGTCTATGCTGAAATTTCATGTGGTTTTGTGTAAATGTCAGGTCTATGCTGAAATTTCACATAGTTTTGTGTATATGTCAGGTCTATGCTGAAATATCATGTGGTTTTGTGTATATGTCAGGTCTATGCTGACATTTCACATAGTTTTGTGTATATGTTACTGTAGGTCTATCCCGAAATATCATGTGGTTTTGTGTATATGTTAGGTTTAAATTTCATGTGGCTGGGTTTAGCCCCAAAGCAGGCTGAGCGCACGTGTGTGACACTCGCCCTGGTAGTTTGTTTAAGATCCACTGGTGGGTCCCCGGAAGCGGCCCGGGCTCGTGCTGGAGACGCGGCCGGGTGCAGCGAGCCGCACTTCCCGCATACACGTCCGCTGCGGAAACGAGCCCCTTTGTCTTGCCGACTCGGTGATCCCTGAGTGAGAGGGAGCGGATCCCAGCACCGAATCTGAGAACGGCACAGCCACCGGCTGCATCAACCCATTAAGCCTTTATGGGGGAAGTTGTTAATATTTTGAGCATGTTTCTGCCAGACATCTGGGGTTTGAGTCTGTGTGTGTGTTTTTTTAATGGAAGAGGAGCATACTGGGGGAGTGAACCAGCTACTGGGTAACTGGGGGGACTTGAGAAGCACAACTTCAGCCCATTGAGGAGAGTTTGGCTCCTTGCTGAAGCCCCTTGAGGGGGTGTCTGCCTTGGCCAGCTGGTCCGCGTTAGGGCGCCGCCACACTCCATCAGCTGGGTCCTGCTACTTTGCGCACATGTGAGGGTCCGGGCGTGTGGAGCAGTGCGTGTGTGGCTTGGGATAGCAAGCAGGAATCCGAGGGATGACACTGGAAGTATTAGGGTGTTAGCAGATACAGTTCAGGACCCCGGTGTGCGGGGGTGGGCATTGTTGCATATCGGTGAACCCGAAATAATGTTGATGGTTTCATTTATTTGCCCCTGCGACCCTGAACGAGATTTTTTTGCAGTCTGAAATAACTTAGCCAAAAATAAGTGCTCACAATAAGATTATGAGTGTGATTGTGAGTTTGATGCTGCCATATCACGTGCCACAGAAGGTAAGATTAGCACTTGCCTGGGGGGGGGAGATTTCTGATTTAAATCAGGTATCTTTAAATTGGATTTGCGTATTGTGTGTATCAGTTACCCTCGAGGTCACGTGATCAAAAGGTGCAGGGCAGGTGAGCGGTGTCGAGGTGGGGTCTCCCAGGGGCCTGCTCTGCGTGTTGTTCTGTGGGTGTTTGTGTTTGGCAGTGGCTGCCCTTTGTTGCCACGCCGACCGTATGTGCATGTGTTTGTGTGCCCACCCTTTATGATGCCGCAGAAAGATGCGTGAGGAACGAGGGGGGTCTTTATTTGGACAGCTGTCTTTACTAGGGGAGGGATTCACAGTCCACTCGGAGCGTTTGTCTCGAACCGACCTCCTCCTGTGTTTCTTCGTCCTTGCATTGTCTGAGCCGTGTTAAAGGTGCTCCACCCCCCCACTCCCCCCAGCTTAGGAGCTCCGAGGCAGGAAGTGCCATTCACTGGGAAGAGCTGTCAAGCTCCCGGCACTCCATTAGACCACGGCCCCTCCCGGAACAAAAAGCGGACAGCCGGCCCTCTGTACCGAACAGGTGATTTATTGGCTGGTCCAGGTGCCATTAGACGGACAAAGATCTCAGCTCTAATACCCAATTACTGAACTCATTTGGGCAGGAGATAAGCCTGATTAGGCAGAGGAACGGGTCCATTTTCATTACCGGCCAAGGTCTTGGTTGGCAGGAGACTCATTTGATGATTTTCAGTGGTTTCCTTGTAGCTATGAAATTCCATATCTGGGTTACTCCTTCATACACATTATGAAGAGATAACTGACATTTGGCACATGGATTGCCACATAAAGGACGGAGCTGACATGTTTCTGTCACTGGCACACCGTTGTGCCTATTTTTGAAGTTGAACTGCATCCGATTAGTATACTCCAGGTAACTGACAGGTCCTGTTAAGAAGCCAACTTACCTTGTCTTACTCTTTTCAAGAAATGACTCAAGACCTGACTGTTCCAGGATCACTGCTACTCCACCGCTACTCCACCGCTACTCGACCAAAACTGCTCTGTGCTCCCTGATTGCTCTTACTGTCGCACTTCTGATGCTTTGACTACTTTGACTCTTACTAGGACATTACTTTGACCAGAAGATGCTGTGAAGCTCATGCTCTTAGAAGCTCAGCCGAACCGTACGTGCCGAGTTGACTCGCTGACAGCCACATGTTTGTAAGGTGCTATTTGTCTCACTTATATGAGGACGAAAGTGTTTGCTGAATAAAATAAATGTAAATAATAATGTAATAAGTGACCAGGAAGGTCTTCAACTGCCAGCTGGACACAACAGTTCAATCAGGACCATCTTTTGACCTTTACCACTTGAGCACTTTTATGACTGTCATAGTTGCTGGTTTTATGACAACATAAATCCCAGAATCCTCCTGGGGGGTCCACCCAGTCATCATTCACACATCTGACAATGAGTAAGGAACAAAAAAAAAACTGGAACATTCTGGAAAATGCCTTCTCGTTGTATCCTGGGAGCCTCATCACCACTGACTGTTTTGGCTTCCATGACACCCCCCCCCCCCAGAAAGAGCCAGAGGGAGTCCCCAAGAATCTCCCCATTGTGGAGGAGGGGGTTTGGTTGGAAAGACCAGCACATGTGTTTGATGCTGACGTGCCATTTCGGTCAGCTCACCCCTTTGCCCCCACCCAGCACTGGAATGCCGCCGTAACCGGTTGAGCTCTCGGACCATGAGGAGAGGTTTAAAATGAGAAGACCTGCCTGCCCTGGCCGGCTGAGCCCAAGGCTGTTCAGCCCCTACAAATATGTGACTCCGCTGTGCTCCCTGATTGGACTCAGCGACCTACACACCATGAGCCTTTATTGCTGAGAGAGTGAAACAGATGTCCCAAAACCAGGGCCAAAGGCCTCCTTTCGTTTTCCATACAGGAATCATTTTCTCTTCATTGCCCAGAAGAAGAGGAGGGAATTGCGCTATTTCTGGTTGCTACTCTGAAAAAAGGAGCGTCTGTATCAGACGTCCGGAGTTAATGAGCGAGGGGCGGCCTCGGTTGACCCTGCACTGTTATCCCGTTATGCTAATTTTTAATTTATGCCTTTGAAACCACGGAGACGTCATTCCTTTGAACCATATGCATGGCACAGAGAGCTTCTGCTTCCAGCAGTGGGCTTGGCAAATGTGGAGGGAAATGGCGGTCTGTATGTTTGATTTTATATCTTCATAGGATGTGCAGTTTCCTCTCTTAAGTGAACAGATGACACTATGGCACGAGGCCCCTGTTCACACTCCCACTCCATTCTGCAGCATAGAGTTTTCCCATCGCTCCCAGCTATTCCAATTACACTTGGTCTGAGAGGCTGGAATTAGGACAAAGGACAGAGGAATTCCACTCGACACACAAACCGCCCGCCCGGGGGACACCCAGGGAGAAGCCCCAACAGCGGTGATATTCGCTGAGCCTGGAGGAACCAAAGATGCAATTCCTCACATTCCCATGGAAAGACGAAAGCAATTTAAGGGGCTCGACTCCCTCTGGAATGGGGGACAATACAATTATTTATTCACACAGCCAGTGAGCCAAATTGTTATTTCTGTCCAGAAACACATGAGACCCTTTTCATCTCTTTGGTTATGGTGGCATCCATTTGTCCACCAGTGCTGTTTTGAAGTGTGGAGTTAGCGATGAAATTACATTAGAAAGGTGTCTAATAAAGATAGTAAAGGTCTCGTAAAAGGTTGTGTTGCACCTTTTTGGTAAGTCATGGCACGCTGTATGGATTACGCTGGAAAAACTGCTTTCCTTCTGCAGAAATATCTCTAGTAGGATGTGGCCTAGCCTGTCGACTTTATCAGAACCAAATTACATCAGGCATGGAGGGCCTGACAGCGAGTGTCACTGAGCCGACTCTTTGCGGACCGTCACGGCACCGCTGGGATGTCATTTCCAGCTTGCTGTCTTCTCCTGCCCCACTTTTCTCACGGGTAGCATTTAATTGAAAGCCACTTTCTGCGGGATCAGAGCCAACGTGCACTGTCACCCCGAGGCGTGGTGGGCCACATCTACCTACCAGGGACTGGGGGTGCAGGAACAGGTGCCAGTGGCTAGATGGATGGGGAAGGGCCTCAACCTGAAGCTGGGGAGAGATAAATGACCCCCACGTGTAAATGAAGAGCTTAGGGGCTGAAAGTGCCTCCTTACGCAACCCTCTGTCCTTTCTATTCACACTTCCACCTTCACTGCCGAGCGAAAGGCACAAAAAAGCCATATCATCCATCCATCCATTCATCCATCCCATCCATCTTCTACCCGCTTATCCTGGTCAGAATCACCAGGAATGTGATGAGTTGCCTCTCTGGTGACTGGAGGCCATAAACAAACATGGAGTTTCTTCCTAGCTTCCTTTCAGGTTTTATGACCTTCCTCATAGGCCTTAAATCCCGGCCTCTGCCAGCAGCGTTCCAGTACGGACCTGCTGACCTTCGGAAACGTCTGCACGTAGAGCGTGGCCTCACCAGCCTTAACCCGCATTTCAGAACTCACTCCTCTGCCATCATTAAAGACCAATAAAGACATTTTATAACCATGAAATCCAATCTGTCTTAAAGGCCCAGAAAGATGATTTAATGGCTGCTTGCCTCCATGATGCAAGTCACTGCACGATAAAAGATGAAAAGCCACTCTCTGCATCTGAGGCCGTGTGCAACCCGGAAGCAGACCCCCGCAAAGGTGATTGATTGATCAGCCAGTCCATCAAACTTTATTTATTACAGTATATTTTCGCAACATGCTATGAAACACATTTTTGTCACCAGCAGAGATTTGTGCAGGTAGCAAAGCAAAAAATGCAGTTAAGGGCAAAACTAACCATTTCTGGTTATTTTCTGGACCCATTCATAGTTGGTGAATGACCACAGAAAAAAACAAACTAATTCACATGGGGCTGTTCGGTGTACTCTGTCCAGCGTATGCGTCGTTAAATGTGTCTGTCAAATGACCAGCCATTATGGCTTCCTCGGTTATCTGTAACATGAAGGGAAACTCATTGACTACAGACTGACTTTAATGGGGAAAAAACAGGCAGAAAAAATGCAACAGCTGACGGCCTTCACACATGTACTCCCAGCAGACGTGTTAGGAGTTTTACAGAGCTCCTCAAAGTAAGTATATCTTTCTTGTATCATATTTAGTGTTCTTCTTAGGATGGCAAGACTGGGGCTTGCAGTTGAATCTGAATAAATACTCGGTCTAGCTGACACTTGTTTTATTTAAAATCAGGTTGTATTGCTTTACCTTCCATCTCGCCTGCTTCCTCCCAGCTCCTCAGTGCCTGGATACCCTGGGAACAGGGGGTGTCGCTCAGGATTTTGGGAACCATGAAAGCATATCATGTTGGGCCAACCAACCCAGACCAATCCAATTATGTCCCACATTTTGCAGGATACTTGTCACTCAAGGACCCTTGAAATCACCCCCCCTTTATGGCGCTCTTGGGTGGGAGGGCCTGGGGAAGCCACTGTGCTCGGGGGAGCAGGACCTGAGTGCAATTCCAGTTGAAGCTCATGTAGAGTATCACGCAAGCTTCAGATCCCCCTGAAGATGGCGCTCTACGCAGCCACCCATGTCACCAAGTGGGTTGACCAGTACGGCATGGGCGCCAGGTAGCTGGGTCTATCTGCTCCCATCCTCCTTCAGGTCCCTGATGTGACGGCTCAGCTCACACTTCTGTCACCGGCAACTCCATCCCATCAGAAAAGGGCCAGTATCACACAGGAAAGAGGCAAACAAGTGTGGCCATAACCTGAAGCCGATTGGTGAGCGTGGCGGCGTGGCCAGAGGTACATACAACACACATCTAAGGGCAGGTCTCGCCCACCGCTTATGCCGGCTGAACCCGGATCAAAGCAAAGCAGCCCAGGACTGGGGGACTATGCGACCCCCACCTTTGCCACATTCTCGCTCTGGATGTCTCTTTTTTTTTTTCCGCCGCCCCCTTTTTCCCAGGGAGCTTTGCTTCCTCAACAGAGGGATGGAGCTTTTCATGGGGGACAGGAGCTGGGCTTCATTCAGCACGCGGTCGTGCGCGCAGGTCAGTCCGTCTGCCAAAGCATTGCCCTCATGTGTACCTGTGCTCTGTGACGCCGATAACAGTGAAGTGGTCTGTCATCCCGCTGATATCACGTCGACGCTGAGAACAATGCAGCCCCTCTGCCTCAGTCTGAGCGCCCTGGTCCATTATTAACTCCATTTTTCTGAATTTGGATCCATTATTAATTTCTTTATCTGGGAGGTGATGGCGGCCCCCCATCTTGGCCCTGCGACCTCCATCACGCCGCTTTGTCACGCTCTGTCAGCACAAATGAGCCATTAGCCACACCATGAAACGCTGGTCTGTTCTGCAGCGTAAATCACACTTTATCACAGCTACGCCCATCAGTCACAGGATGATCTGACTCTTGTTTTATGTGGCAATGAAAAGGAGGGAGGAAATAGGCATCTGCGTATGTGGGACCATCACCCCACCCTCTGAGAGTCAAGGCCCCCGCTTTAGCGGTGAGAGTCCAAGCCTATGCTAACTTTCCTGCTAACATTTATGCTAACGCTACTAATGAGTACAAACAGCGAGTGCCACACATTGTTGCTGTATTACTTGATGCTTTCTAATTCTACTCAAGGGCCAGATATGAAAAATACCGGTCACATGGTACAGCCTGGTCACATGGTTCAGGCGCTGTTCGGCCTGCTGTCCTACAGGCGGAAGCTGCACACAATCGCACTCTGGGCCCCATGTCATGCTCACCACTTTACCTGCTTTGTGGAGCACCGTAATCTCTCAGAGTCAACATAGTGCTTCAGCGTTGTTTCTGCATCAGTGGACTTTAGCCCATTAGCATGCAAAGCTAAATGTGTCCCTTATATCTGTAAAGCACAGTTTACGGAGTTGCAGTTTTGATGCACCACGTGTGGTTCGATGTCAGCAGGTGACTAGCGTGCTCAATAGCAGGGTTTCCACAAGAAGAAATCAAAAGATAATCCTTTTACAATTGCCAATTCTTATTCTCACTGTGGGACAACCATTTTGTATCTCCACCATGTTAAAATGTGCAACATTTTAACATCAGTTGTACTACTTACAGATCAGATTATGACATATCCCCACAGCTCTATTTGACCTTCCTGGGTCAGCAGTCAGGTCCAAGATGGCTGCCTCCCTCCAGCAGTGCTGGCATTTTGTCCAATAGCTCCAAACTTCACCCAGCAACCGTACAAAATGTAAATCACATACACATAGTTGCCCTACAATTTGTGAGTAATGTAGCAACCACGTGGAAGGAAAGCCCGCCCCCCCATCCCGACATTTAAACTTAATCGCTGTTCAGTCTGTGCAGCAAATTATTGGCAGCTACTGGGCGGACGTAATTATGGCGGGGGTGCACCCTCACCGGCCAGCCTGCTGAAAGCATGTGCATGACCCCGAGGTAATGAGCCTACTCTCCTCGCCGAGCGAACACGTGACTCGTTCAGCATTTTCTTAAAAATACACCAGCTGCTTCTGAAATCCCACACTGTCTCGATGTCCACAGTGCGGAGGGGACAAGACTCTCGTTCAGCAGCTGTGACATGTCTTAGTGTCTGAGAGTTAAATCTAGAATTAAAACCTTACAGTGTGGCACTGAGCTGAAGTGACACAAGCAGAGCATTATGGGTAAAAAATGGCAAGTATAGGAATATGACTTGCAAGACCGTGCTCTACCATCTCAGATGATTGACACCATCAGTTTGTCAACAGTACAATACAATCAAAACTATGACATTAGGTCCATACTCAGATGGCTAATGTTCTTATTATAAATCCACCCTGGGTTCAACCATAGTGTCATCTAGTTTGGATCATATCTCCATTAATGAGAAATATTGGGCTGATGTTTCTTACCTCCATGCCATGGAAGCACTTGTCTCATTTTTCCATCCATCCATCTGAATTCTATCATTGCCTTTCCAATCGAGGGCCACAGAGAGCCGCGTGTCCATCCCAGGAAGCTGTGGGCATGATCCATAAAGAGCAGGATGCCCATCCATCACAGACAAGCTCCTTCTATAGTTTAATCAGTAAAATCCAAAACAAAGGAATTCATTTCAATACTATTACACAAAGGTCTTTTGAAAACAGCCATAAAAACAGCAAGCGTGACGTCTGACTATACAGCTTTGATTGCCCCCCTTTGCGTACTGGGTCTTTGTGGGTTTCCCTTACTCAATTTTAAACTTTTAGGGAACAACGAGGGTCTTTAGGGGGGATCTGGCAGAACGCAATATTCATTTATGCATGAGTCCTACAAAACAATAATCATATTGTATCCCACACTGGACAAGTTGCATTAAATTTCAGTAATGAATCCCCCTTTTTGGAATGTGTATAGAGTGCAATTTTTTTATTTTTAAAAATCAAAATGCCCTTGTTTACATTGGATCAGGGGGTAATTCTAAGCACAGAGAATAAAGAGATGATTGACTGGCAGCGGGGATAGTGATTTTTACTCGTTCAAAGTGACTTTCTACTAGGTTATCACTGGATACTTCTGCTTTGGGATACATGGTCAGTGAAGTGTGCAGCTCCGCTAATAATCCATGACCCTGCCGGGCGTGATGTTCAATGGCCTGTATGGGGTCTGATGCCAGCATCAGTAAGTCCAGTCAAAAGAGTGGAATTCAGGCAGTTTAAAAATAAAATTTAGCCGAAGGACGTGGGCTGGAATGGTAGAAAGAGCACAGCTGTCATACATGAGCACCAGGTGCTTGAGTCTCACAGCACTGTTACGAGCACACAGCTGTTTAAATGATGGGGCGACTTCAAAGCGACGACAGAATACAGGGACCAGAGAAACAGCTGTTAACATAACAACGACCAACGGCCAGGTAACAATGACCAACCCACCAAACTGTCTAGTCAGGAAATTATGCTATAAAGGTTTGTTCATGTGTCTTCTTAATGGCTGGCTTTTTCAGCTGTGTCAATGCGACCTTTATTCTTGTTTAATCACGACTGGGGGCGACAGCGGAGATTGACATATTAAGCCTGGACGCAGCCATGTTCTTCTCCGGGGCAGAACCTTGAAGCATTTATCCGTAATTGTTATGTCCCAGACATGATGAAAGGCTCACCGCTCCCCTCTCAGTATCGTCACAGTGGCTAAACTTCAGCACTTTGTTGGTCCCCACAGTATGACCCATTGGGTCCCGACACATCCGCCACTGAGCTCCCCCTGGGGAAGATGTTCCCATCACTACTGGGTACCGGGCCACCAACTGCCTTCTGTCTCTGTCCGGGACAAAAAATAAAAATAAGATAAATAAATAAACAAAACAAAGCCACAGTGTCTGTTTTTAAAGAAGACTTGGTGGGAATTAGCATTTTGGTTCTCTGGATACAGCCAGACCCTCACCCAAGTCGCTTGGAAGCAAACCGCCAATCAAGGCGCATTCCTGTTTCCCACGCTGAGGACGGCTGGTCACTGGCTTTTCGGCGTTCCTCTCCTTTCCCATAATAATTCGAGTAGCTGCCCCGTTGACGCGTCTCGTCGCCCTGTGCCAGCTCCAGTGTGAGGGCAGCACTCCCGTAAATGAACCACGCTCGTCCTCGTGGGCGCAGCGCAGACCTCCGTCGTCCCACGTCTGGCTCGCGGGGGTCTTTATTTCACTTTCATTATCATTACTGCCGCGAGTGCGGTTACAAAGAGCGGCTCTCCATCTCGGCGAGAGTCTCCTCCCTCTGCGGCATCAGACAGAGGGGAGCCAGACATCCGAAGGGAGAAAAAGCCGCCCGTCCATCCAGAGCAAAGTCTTAGTAGCAATTCATCACAAATTTTCCGGTTTGTTTTGTTGATTCAATCCACAGCCTGTGATGCAGATGGGGGGGGGGGGTGGTTTGTCTCTGCAGTCTCACACCCCATCACTCCTCCTATTAGAGTCGCACCCACCTCCCCTCCCCTGGCTCCCACGGGGAATCTGTCATGACCACTCCTGCCCCTCGCGTGCCTAATCAGAGCCGTGGGACCATCCACCGGGGGCTCATCTGCTCTGGCGGCAGGGCTGTCGTCTCCCACTAATCACCCGTGGGCTAGAGGTCAGGTGTCAGCGTAGCTCCCTGGAGGACACAGCACCTGTAACTGGCCTGTCCGCGCCACAGCCTGTCAGTGGCACTCACCCCCCCTTCAGCCAGCTCCCGGCTGCCTCCCTCAGAACCTGGACGTCGATCCCGGGCTCAGTGCCACCTGCAGACAGGGACTGCGTACCGCAGTCATAACCCGTGACAGCCTCTCTCTCACGCACCACACATGACCCATTTAATGCTTCCTGATGAATATCTGCAGTGGAAATTTCTGGATTTTTGATCATTTCCATTCTAATTCATTGACTCCTAATGGAAAAAAATGGGTCAGTAATAGTGTCATGCTGTTTAATTCTGGGCATAAATAAAGGGTTTGAATAGCTAGTAGAAAACGTCGATACTCGGTGCTATTTAAAAAGCATATAAGATGGTGTGTTTATTAATATAGGGGTCTAGTGTTATTCTGAAGTTGAAGTTGAAGTTTATTGTCATACATACAAAGTACAGCGTACAGAGCACAATGAAATTCTTACTTGAAAACCCCTCCCTCGCAGACAGAACATAAGACAAGATACACAGAAGACATGGAAGACAAAGTGGTGTAGCAGCAATAAATAAGAAGTAGGCCAAGTTGCATAGTGTGAATGTGCATAATGTAAAGTGTCAGTGCATAGTGTGTAATAAGTTGCATAGTAAGGGAACCACAGTTACTGTGTGTTGAACTGTGGTTCTCTTACTATGCAGACATGTTTCAGTGCTTAGTGACGTTGCTTGAAGAAATGCTGGTTTTGGGGGAGTAGTGTTGCAGGTATGTCATCCAGTGTATGGTAATGTTCGGAGGGGGGGGCAGGTTGAGTGATAGGGCCCGAAGGGAGCAGCAGGGCGGATGGAGACACGGCTGTGGTTACAGTAAGAAAACAAAGCCAGCGATAAGGTTTGGGGGACTCACACCCGCTGTCCACGAGGACCCTGACTGCCTGCTCTGTCCCACCCAGCACCAGCTGGCTCCGAGTTTGATGAGGGGGGGCGTGTTTAATATCTGGAAGAAGTGGGATGGCGCTGTCATCACAGGTCTCGGAGGAAGGAAGCTTTACGCTTGATGCATGCACATTTTCCTGCTCTCCGTGGAATCGCCATGTGCGAACCAGGCCCTGAGAGCTCATTCCCGCTTTCACAGCGGTGTGATTTAGCACCTTCTCATATTTTTAGCGCTAGCAGCATTTACAGCCCATGCCAGGCGCTCTGCCTGCCCAGGAGTCGCACCCACAGCCAGCGCGGCGTTTTACAGTCACTCCTGTCGGCATTAATCTCCAGCTCACCGCTGGAAACGAAGGGCCATAAATGAGAAGGTGCGATTCGCCGCAGTCGGTGGGGGTCGCGCAGCATGCCAGCCCATGGCCGCAGCTGCCTGGACATCCTCCCCCAACCTGACTTGAGCAAAGCAGTCAGCTGGGATTGCACCCGTAGGTGCGGAAGCTAGAGTGGGACTCGGCAAAGTGGTCTATGCACATGGACACCTACTGGGGGGGGGGGGGGGGGGGG
>JAODUD010000040.1:1711090-1722230 GCA_026784285.1 Stomatorhinus walkeri | reverse complement strand
CTGTCACATTGCAGCAGTCAGTAGGTACAGCCCCTCGTGGGGGAGTTTATTATGGAAACCAGGCAGGACAGCACACACAGGCAGATAACAATGGCTGAACAGGGAGTACACGCCTAAGAGACGCTAATATACACGACTAACAGAGGAGTAAACGCAAGGCAGCTGTGAGTGGTTAACAAGAGGGCAGGAACAAGAGGTAAGACTATCAAGTTTCAGGTGCGGCTGGTTAGAAGCCCCGCTCAATGGAAACACAGAGAGCAGACAAATAGGGTGGGGCTGGATGTGACAGGGATATCTTACTGTGTAATGAAGTTACGGATGTAGCACTGTAACATGAAAGTTGTTTTGAGAGTTCAGCTCTTTTATCACTGAATAATGAAGCAGAGTTTTTCCAATGCAGTAGCTTAGAGGGAAAAAAATGATTCCCATCAGTTGAAACCTATCATAACGCACTAAACAGAAGCGTGAGCACGACGTGTGAGCTTTTCTCAGCTGGCCGGCTGGGCTGAAACTGGGTGTTCCTTGGTGGTGTTCTGCATCTGCTGGGGGAAAATTGGGTCATGTCCGAAGGGCTAGCAGGATGAAACCTAAGACAGGCTGGTGCTCAAGGTGACCCAACAATGGGAGGCTTGAAATGAAGAAGTTTTTTTTTCAAAGCAAGAAAAATATTAAGTGATTTGGAAATTTGTGCACGTTACAAGGGATAGAATCCTGTAGAAAGCAGTCTGATTTCTTCCTGGTATGCTTTATTGAGGCTGTAGCCCAAATTTGGGAATGACGGAGCATCACAGCCTGTCAGCAGCTGAACTTGAAGAGTCCCACAGCCATCCAGGTTTACAGATAATTGCAGTTTCTTGGCAGACAGCTTTCAAAGCTTTTAAGTTAATGAGACGGACTCCACATGTCTTTGAGAGCGACTTGAAAAGACCCCTCCTTAAGGGGGGGGTTGTTGTTAGTGCAAGGGTTGGGTGATCCTTCATCTTGCTCTTGATGTTAAAATAGGGCAGCATGTTGTTTATTGCAATCAAATCGGAGCACTGAAGTGTCAATACCGAGCGCTGGGCGATAGATCAGGGTTGTTGGACCCTTAGGTGATCAGATTTTTGACGCAGTGGATTCTGTGCTGGTGTGAACAGTGAGGTCTCTGGCAAAGGATCTTAGCATACCTGAAACATCAACGCTGTAGCAGAGGCTCGAGGAGAGGAGGGTGCAGGGAGTGAGAGCGATGTAAAGCAGAGGAAAAGACTCCAGCAATTATCATCTCCATTTACCATGATTCATGTGTTTGACCGTGAGCTTGGCTGCTTAGGGGAAGAGTCCTCAAATGCAAGTGCATGTGGGTAATGTGCATGATTAGATGTGTACAGAAACCAATGTGCACGACGTGTCCTTGACCTGTGAATAGATCAGACACGTTCAGTGCACTTTCAGACTCACTGGTGCACACAGACCCATCCCTGTCAGAATTATACTGATAATGCACACTCCGTCCCTTAAGAGATGTCTCTGTGCCCCCACAAAGCCCCTTTAGATCTCAGTACAGTCTCAGTATATCTCCTACACACATAAAAATACCCCCCTTCACTCTCTGCCTATCTCTCTCATACACACACACATTTCTCTCTGAGATTTGTGAGTTGGGAGAGTTATGGTGCTCACCACGTCAGCTTTCATCAATAACCAACCATGGAGGACAGGAAGCAGATTCATGCGGAAATGTGGTTTTGGGGTCAAGGAGAGGATGAGGGCAAACGGAGGCGAGATGGAGGGAGTCGGTCATTCTCAGTAACACCTCCCAAAGCACTAAAAATGAGAATATGGATGGAAAGGTGTGACCACAGCTGTAAATGGAAAATGTGGCAGAGAGAAAAGTGAACCAAGTATAAAATAATCAGAAATTCATATCCAGAACTAAATTAACCAGACTTTCACATGAAAGGAAATGAAACCTAAAAAATCATAATTGCATGGTGCATTAAACGTGTGCATCCCGTCTCCAAATTAAACGCTGGAATGCATATTCATTCATGATTACGATGATTATGATACCTGCATGTGAAAACATTTAAAATGGGCAACACGCACAACACAGTGCAGATATATCCATCCACCCCAGGCAACGTGGAAGCTGGAGCCTGTCCCAGACTACAGATATATATAGTGCAATATTATCATTTAAAATAGATTTTGCATTAGACCTATCGCTATCATTTTCTGTTTGCACAGTACGGAATACTGCCACCATATGGTCACTCGCACAACTGCATTAATGAAGTATCATCAGACGTGGAAAAGTGGGCTACTTAACTAATAAAATAATTAAATCCTGAAGATTGCTGAAATGTCTGCTTATTTACACCATGGATACAAGGATGGGAGCTTTAGAAAGCAGATGAAGAAGCGGGGTCATTTAAAAGCGAGAACACTTTGAGATAAAAGAATGGAGGTATCGGGAGAAAGTTCCGCTTGTGGGGGGGTTTGGGACGGGGCTATGAGAGGGGACAGGAAGTGGGACGATGACGCTGAGGTGAAGAGCAATGCTGGTGTGATTAATGTGAGGTTTTAATGGTGGAGGCAGAGAAGTAGGACAGTCTTTGACGCCGTGGAGAGAGCGGGAGCAGATGTGACACAGGTGGGATGTGGAAGCTTAAGCAGGTTTGTGCATATCTGGATCTCTGTAGAGATCTGGAGGCGTATTTTCAGGAAAGGTCCCAGAGTCATTGTTCACGGATGACAAACAGAATTGTGGGATTCGGGGACGGGGCATGGAACAGATTTATTAAGGAGGGAGGGCTTCCCTTTTCGGGCTGACGGGGGTGGGAAGTAACAGGGTCAGCAAGACACAGAGGCAGACTCTAAAGGAAAAGGATCTGTTTCAGTGAGGAGAAAAAAAAACTATCTGGGACACAGACATCAGTTAATGAGACACCTTAACAAGTCTGGGTCCAGTAAGATTTACCTTGTGATGGGAAGAACAGATCGGCCTAAACCGGTAGACAGTAAGATAAGATGTTATTGATCCCAGGGGGAAGTTTGTGCATACAGAAGCAAGGTATGTACACCACAGAGGTACATCTGTATAATGCAAAACAAACAAGTGCAAAGCTAGCACACATAGTGCAAACAAAATATAAAATACACAAATAGAATATCATGAAAAAGGCTAATAAGTAAATAAACAACAGCAATAATAATAATATATTAGCAGATTTAAACAAGCATGATACTCTTCTGCTCTCTGCGGGAGAAGCTCTGCTGCAGCTGCCCGCAGGAATGCTGCACGTACCATGAAGGGGATGGGGAAACGGCAACAGGAGCCCCATCCCTGGATGAGTTGAACTGTCAGAGAGCTAATAGGGTCGGGCCTGTTGGGGATCGGGGCTGGTGTGGTGCTGAGGCATCGCCTGCTGCATGGTAGCACTCGGGTCCCAGTTTGAGGCGACCCATCCGGGTAAGCGTGCGGAAAGTCTTGACTCTCTGGAAAGATGACCATCTTCCTCTGCTCTTAGGGGAGCTTTGTAAACTCTGAATTTCAGTGGCAGCACTCCCTGAGGTACGCAGACCATGGAGTGGCCAGATCTCTGTAGGTGGGTACATCTATTTTTGGCCTGGTCAGTCTGATGGCTGCCATGCTCAGGTAGTAGCTGTTGCTGTATCGGATCGGCTACTTCCGCTGGTGTCTGATGTCACTCCTTTCAACGAGCGTATTATGAGAGACAGGCTAATGCATTCCTTGGGTGTTTTGTCTGTTGTCAAAGTGTATCCTCCGACCGTGGTGAGAGATCTTTCATTGAGAGAGACATTTTATCGCAACTTCGCTCAGCGGTTGAATGGTGCCCACGAGGTGACACTCCTCTGGTCATAGGTGACTTGTGATCACTGGCACTGACAGGGCTGGCTATGAGGATTGTATTGGTCCCCATGGGTCTGGAAGATGGGCTGGAAGAGGCTCCATGTTTCTTAACACACACACTCTTCACCCTCCTGCCTTCTGGCAAGAGGTACCGGAGCATTCGGGCCCTCACTGCCAGACTGTGCAACAGCTTCTTCCCCCAAGCTGTCAGACTTCTGAACAATCAGTGTCTGGACTGATACACACACTCACTTTTACACAGTCTGCTACCTCAAAAGCTTTTTGCACAGCCTATTGCACTGTTGCACGTTACACTTAGCCTGTCTTACTCTTATTTCTTACTGTCATCTCTTCTATTTCTTCTATTGTCTTGTGTCACACCGTTTTTGCAATATATGCACATTTTGCACACTTGCACTTTATGTAGTCCTGTGTCGATGTAATGTTATATGTAGCACCATGGTCCTGGAGGAACGCTGTCTTGTTTCACTATGTACTGTATTACTGTATATGGTTGAAATGACAATAAAAAGCCACTTGACTTGACTTGAGGTGACACACCATCTGTGGTATAGTGACCCATGTCCTGCTTACAGAGGATTCAAAGCATTATGCACATCTGAATCTGTTCCTTGGAGACTTGTCGTCAGGGTCGGTGATGGAACAGTCCTTACGGATGACACTGCAGTTGTGACCCACTGGGCCGGCTACTTTGAGCAGTGGTTTAAAGCTGCTCCTCCGGCTAGGATGTTGGACATCTCTGGGTTCATGGTTCCTACGATCAGCTGTGAACCACCTAATCTCACTGAGATTCCATGAGTGGTGAATCAGCTGGGGGTAGGGAAGGCTGCAGGGATCTGTGGTATCCGGGGTGAACTTCTCCAGGCTGGCGGTAAGGCTGTCCTCCTGGCATTGCAGGTAATCTTTGTTTCCATTTAGGAGTCAGGCGTCATCCCAACTGACTGGAAAACAGAACTTGTAGTCCTTATCTGGAAAGGGAAAGGTGATCGCCTGAATTGTGGCAACTACAGGGGGATAACACTGCTTTCAGTGCCAGGTAAGGTCCTTGTTAGGATCATCCTTAGCAGGATCCATGACCACTTGCTTGCCTGTCAGCGAATGGAGCAGTCTGGTTTTACGCCTCAGAACTTGAGGGTTCTCATTGAGCGCAAGCTATCTGGAAGGGAGGAGGGGCTGAAGGATCCGACGGATCGGTATGAAGTTCATGGGCTACTAATTTAAAAAGCTTTTTCAAATTTATTTATCACATACACAGTTATACTCAGTATGATGTTTAGTGAAACACTTGGTTGTGTTTCTTACTCCAGGAGTGAAACAGGGGACATTAAAGAACAGTCATAAATAACCATAACCTGCGTGCGATGATAAATTTTTCATGCTGTAGCTACTGGAAGCAACGCACATCTGCACAGTTTTCCTGCTGGCCTGTCATCAGCGTGACAGCATGTTACCCTCACTGGTCTGCTCTGTTTGGAATTTTGTCCATGAAAGATGTATAGGAACCAAAAGGAGAGTGGCCCCTGTCTGCATTGTGTACGCTTACTTGGAAAAAGGAGATTTTTTCATTTTTGTACATGTAGTTACATCAGATCTTTTTTGGGAATTGCAGTAACATGTTTGTGTGTAGATGAATTGAGGCAGAAAAGATCACATCAGCACTGGTGTCTCTTTCATTTGCTCTGAGTTGGCTAGACCAGCTCGCTCGCTTCAGCTCGCTTCATGGAAAAAGTTACTGATGTAATTGGAGTCAGGTGTTTGGACAACCAGTCCTGATTCGTGTAAACCCTGGTGAGTATGTGTGTGACTGACTCACCTCTGTAAAAAGGCCGTCATTTCACTGTCCCTTTCATAATGGCAAAACTCATAATGTGATTTTCTCAGCAGAGAGCTCCAGTTTGGTTGGGAGAGTCACGTTTCAGGCTCAATATCGCAGTTATTCTTGAACCGTCAGCATTTCTCACCAAACAGATGGCAAGAACAACTACAACCTACTGGAAAAGTTTGAATGTTTATTATTTACTAAATTCCTTTTAATATCTGAGTAAACAGGCTGTACATCATTCATCCACTTATCCAGTATGATGTCGTGGGAGTGATGAAAGGTAAGATTTATTTAAAAGTGAAGAAGAGCCCCAACCTGAGTCTCAGCTGGACATCTCTCCTTCGGGTACCGCCATGGTGACTCAGGGCTGTCATTCAGCTGGCAATATAGCTTTTCAATATAACACTTCTTGAATTCACTTTCTCACACATGGAACAGGAAAGGAACTTATTTGTGGGGTGCGGTGGGACGAGTGTTCTTGGAGGGATGGACAGAGGTGACAGCCCCAGGAGGAGGGTGTCCTCCAGCGAACCATCCTACCCTTCATGTGCGGAATGTCCCCCTAAGGACACTGCCCCTCCTCCCCATGCTGACCAGGTGTGTATCATCATCAGGACACAAATACTCACCTCTCGGACCTCAGTGAAGGACCAGGGAGGTTCTAACAAGGCTCGCAGCTCCTGCAAAGTGAGCGCATGCACAGTGCCCTGAAAAGACCAGGCTCACATGTGGAATTCTCCACGTTCTATGGGATTCTGACCAGGGTGAAGATGTGCTGGCTTCGCTACAGGGGCAATGCGCTGCTCAGTGTTTGTTATATAACTCCTGCTGTTCAGTGACTGCAAAATAAGACACAAACAGAATTCATGGCACATCATGTGCTGCCTTCCATGTGCCCTCAGCTGATTGGCTGTTGAGCCGTCGGCTGATTGGCTGGAGAGGTGTTGGTTGATTGGCTGGAGTGCCTAGTGCCCTGATTACAGCAGAAAGGACCACCTGGTGGGGGGGGGGAGGCGTACAAACAACCAGAGAGCTGGCAAAAGTGGGGGTGGGTCCCTGGCCTGATGCTGCGCCCTCCTTAGAAGAGATTGTGCTTGGTACGACCTCTCCGTCACTCCTCCCATCTCCAGACCCCCCCTCCCCAGCCTTCAGCGGAGGGCTATTAGTATGTGCATATCGGGCATAAATAGGGGAGTGCATGGTGAAGGAGGGCGGGGGGACAGGCGGGAATGCCGGCGCTGCACCCTGCGCCTAAATACCCTCCTGTCAAAGGCTTTTGGTGACATGGCATCTGTTGTGAATGCAGCTTTATTAATAACTCACAGCTTATTCTGTAAACAGCAAAGGCACAGTGATGCCAGGCAGCACTGCTCTGAGCCAGCTTCAGGGTGCTGGTCGGTCGGTCGGTCTGTCTGCCTGTCTGTCTGTCTTTCTATCTATCTATCTATCTATCTATCTATCTGTCTGTGTCTGTCTGTGTATCTATCTATCATCTATTTATCTATCTATCTCTCTGTCTTGTCTATCTGTGTCTATCTACAGTATCTATCTATCTATCTATCTATCATCTATCTGTCAGGCCACCTTAGTGCATGTGGTTTTTCCTGTGATTGGAGAGGTGACCGGCCAGCAAGATTGGGACAAGCAAGCCGTCCATGACACAGCGTGCCCTGAACTTAGGGACGGGAAATATCCTGACAGAGGTGCCGGCATGCGACTGGTCCGTAAGAAGGCTGCGGAGTAAGACCGCAATAATATGACACATCTATAAATATACTGTACAGAGAGCAGCTCTGAAATGTAGGTGCTGAATGAATCAATTATTTTAATGTATAATCATGGCTACAGAAAGTCACCCCCTCCCGTCTGAAAACTGGGCACACAGGCCAAAAACATGCAACAAATAAAATTATATTTATCATCTTTATTTACAAATATTTGCAGTATCCATGGAGGTGTTCCACAAAGCAGGATTTAACGGAAGCAACCGCATAATTGGGTTAAATTTAAGGTAGTCTGGGCCAAATGTATTTTCTATTTGTTCACTCACATTTAGCCCAGACTACCTTAAATTTAACAAGTTATCCAGTTAAGCAAGAAATCCTGCATCATGAAACACGTCAGAACAAAGGAGCATAACATTTGTGAAAGAAAAGTAAAACATAAAGAAAGAACAATAAGTGGTTTATGACAATAGCCCTTAGGTGAACTCTTAGTAAAAGCAGCATTCTCTTGAATTACAGCCCGGGCCTGTTTGCATGCGTCTCCATGAACTTTGCCGATCCAGAGGGAGGAATAATTTCTTTTCTCTGTACAGAATAATTTGAGCTCAGTCAAACTGTTTGATGAGGGTTGGTGGACTGCCCTCTATAAGCCCAGTCAATCTGAGCAAGGTCAAGGCTCCGACTCGGCCCCTCAAGGACAGTCCCCTACTGTCATTCAACCAGTACACAGCCGCTTTGGATCATTGTCATATTGAAAGGAGAAACATCTTTCCATCTTTAACTTCCTGAGCACAGCATTTAATCTTGAAGCCCCCCTGGGTGTTTTGCACCATCTTTTCTTCTATCCTGCAGTCCCTGCAGAAGAGGGACCCCCCATACTACAAGTGTCCTTTAGGCTGTGAGGCAAGATATATTGTGACACACTGCGGTTGATGAGACTGACTTTGGTTTCGTTGGACAGCAGTGCACCTGGTCACTTGGTGGTGCAGTCTGTAAGGTGTGTTTCAGCGCAGTCTGTAAAGTGAGCGCAGTTTGTAAGGTGAATGCAGTCTGTAAGGTGTGTTTCATCACAGTCTGTAAGGTGAATGCAGTCTGTAAGGTGTGTTTCAGCGCAGTCTGTAAGGTGTGTTTCAGCACAGTCTGTAAGGTGTGTTTCAGCACAGTCTGTAAAGTGAGCACAGTCTGTAAAGTGAGCAGTCTGCACACGATCAATACGGCCTTTTGTTGAGGAAAAGTTCTGTTCTCACCCATTTCCCATACCGGCCAAATTCACAATGCATTTGTGATATTGTAGGGACATGATGACTTGTGCTGCTCATTAAGGTTAGTAGCTCCTCCAACTTTGCTGCTGATCTCTTAGTAGCTTCTGTTTATCGACTACCTTCTCACTCCATCATAGAGTTTAGAGGGACAGCCTGTGAGGTCTGGGTGCTGCTGCAATTCTTCCACTTTCTGATGATGTTCTTTACTTTGCCGCAAGGAGCCTTTAAAACCTTCTTGAATCCCCTTCTGCCATAGAGTATGTGACCTGCTGCATGACCTGTGTTTTCCGGGACAGGCGTCATGCTCACATCTACCAAGAGACCCAGGTAGACCCTGGACAGAGACTGGGAGGGGGGAGTGGTAGAGAATAAGGTACGTTTGGGGTCGGTGCAGTCCCCTCAGAGACTGACCCGCGGGAGAGCAGCTTGTAGCAGGCTGGGCCATCGCCGTGCGCTGTCTGTGCTCACGGTTCTCACTCAGCTGGAGCCATCAGCTCAATGCCTTCAAACAGCCTCTGTACAAGGCAGGATAAGATTGGCAGATTCTTGCCTTTTCGCCTGAGTCTTTGTGTCCTTTGTGTTATATGTGCTGAACTGCAAGTCACTCCAGAGCATCTGTGAGCTGGGAGGAGTTTTCGGTAAATCCTGAGCTCTATGTGACGAGACCGTGATCCTTTACAACGACGGTCTGTGCAAAGGGCCCCCCAGCACTGATCAGGCCCTATGGCAACAGTTGCCGGGTACTGAGAAGACGTTCATAAGAGCATAACAGCCAGAGAGCACCTAAACCGGTGACAATTTCTAGTTTTTTTGTAACTCTAAGGAAAACTGCAACCCAAAGTGTCACAGGAGTCATTTTAGTCCCAAAGCAAAAATATTACTGGAATGATTCGTTTTTTTTTTTTACAAGAGCTGATTTGATAATTCGGCCCTGTCCAAACCAGGTTGATCACTCTGCTAAATCCTGGACTGCTGGACTGCAGAGAACTTCATAAGTGCAGCCGGTCTGAAAGACCCCACCACCTGCATGGGGCTTTGGGGTGCAGGATGCTTTTCATGTAGGAGTTTCTGCTGCCTGGGAGCTGCCTGGGGTGTCCAAGATCTATTAGTGCAGTATTACTACTGCAAGGACATTTACAACTGGGCTGTACCTCTGATCTGAAATCTGGAAGGCCGTCATTCCCTAGTGGCAGCATTTGGGCGCTTTCTGTGTGGCCTTTGATGGGAAACCAGTTTGGTGCTTGGATTGTCACATAGGATTTAATTGGGAGGTAGGGGGTGCAGTGGTAAGAACCGAAATGATCTGAAGGTTGCTAGATTCTCAGATTGTACATTTATTTGGAAAAAAACAACAGCTTAAGAACTTGATGTAAAATACATGAGTTAGCATAAATATTGAGAATTGTATGCTAATCTCTCTCCATTCTTCCTAACGGCTTATGCAGTACAAAGTTGTGGCAAATCGGGAGCCTGTCCCTGGAAGGAGAGGACACCCTAGATGGGATGCCATCCCATGGTGTACACTCACATAATGGCAGGTTTGCTCCAGAGACCGAGGGCAAAGTGGCAGCCGCAGGACTAGGGGGAGATTTTAACCCCTGACCCCAGAGATGTCAGGAGACGGTGCCCCCCCACCCCCCCCCACAGAACCAGAGCCCTCTGCTTTTCTGGGAAACGGTGCATCCCTAAATTGGGTCACTGCTAACATCAAATTTGCAGAAGTCTCCTTTAATGGGGCCTGAGGTAGACGCTGGTCAGGACACTCTTTTAGGCACAGAAGAGCTCAGGAGGTTTAGGCTGGGGGTGGGGGGGCAGGGGCGGAGCTTGAGATGGATGGTGTAGCAGGACGCGCTCCCTGACCTCGGCGCATTCCACACTCCCAGGCAGCGGGAGGGGTGGCAGACAGCCAGGCCAATTGTGTTTGTTCCTGTCCCAAAGCATTCTGGGACATTTGGGATGGGGGAGGGGCAGCAAACTGGTAATGAAAGTCCATGATAACTGGGAAGAGAGAAACAGACAATTCAGGAAGGATCCACTGCGGTGCAGGTATCTGACTCCTGAAATGTTCACAGTTTGTCTTGGTTAATGGAGCACAAGGCCACATTTTAAAGTCATGTACACTAACGTTTGGTTTATGCAGTGCTGCTTTTGAAATACTATTATTGTTGTTATCCATCTTCTAACTGCTTCTGGTCAGGGTTGCCGGAGGGCCTGGAGGCTGGGGGAAGTGCTGGACGTGAACCCAGTCCATCACAGGGCACGAGGCAGGGGACGCTCTGGATGGGATGCCAGTCCATCACAGGGCACGAGGCAGGGGACGCTCTGGATGGGATGTCAGTCCATCACAGGGCACGAGGCAGGGGACGCCCTGGATGGGATGTCAGTCCATCACAGGGCACGAGGCAGGGGACGCCCTGGATGGGATGCCAGTCCATCACAGGGCACGAGGCAGGGGACG
>JAODUD010000040.1:1696851-1710074 GCA_026784285.1 Stomatorhinus walkeri | reverse complement strand
AGTCCATCACAGGGCACGAGGCAGGGGACGCCCTGGATGGGATGCCAGTCCATCACAGGGCACGAGGCAGGGGACGCTCTGGATGGGATGTCAGTCCATCAAAGGGCACGAGGCAGGGGACGCCCTGGATGGGATGTCAGTCCATAAAAGGGCACGAGGCAGGGGACGCCCTGGATGGGATATCAGTCCATCAAAGGGCACGAGGCAGGGGACGCCCTGGATGGGATATCAGTCCATAAAAGGGCACGAGGCAGGGGACGCCCTGGACGGGATGCCAGTCCATCAAAGGGCATGAGGCGGGGGACGCCCTGGATGGGATGCCAGTCCATCACGGGGCCCAAACACTCACAATCTGTTTTGTTCTGTTCTTTTCTTTAGTGTCATCTCTATACCCAATCTGTCCTTGTACATGTCATCAATCAGCCTTGTATATACACCTAAACTATCGATAAAACACAACCATTTTAAAATATTCTTGTTTTTTTGTGCTGCCTGTGTACAGCTGTGTCCTTTCCAGTGCCTGGCTGTGTCCTTTCCTGTGTCCGGCTGTGTCCTTTCCTGTGTCTGGCTGTGTCCTTTCCTGTGTCCGGCTGTGTGTACCCCAATCATTTTATATTCTGAGTTGAAACACCCTCATTAGTCCTTGTAATTAAGTCCCTGTTTGTGTCATCTGTCCCAGTCTGGCCATTAATGTCAAACTATCCTGTCGCTTATGTCATTCCTTGTTTCCAGACCTGCTGTTTTGGGTTCCTCATGGTCCTGCTTGTTTGCAGACTTCAGAGTTTATTTTGTTCAATAAACTCCTTTTGTTTCGCCACAACACCTACCCCTGAGTCTTTTGTCCCTCAACTCGTTACGCTCAGAATCAATGAACTTTAATAAATTGAACAGACTCAAAGCACATATTGAATTGTATTGCATCAATCATGTTCGTAGACTACTGAAGATAGATAGATAGATAGATAGATAGATAGATTGATTGATTGATTGATTGATTGATTGATTTGGGATCTGTAAGCATGGAGTTTTGCCCTCAAAACATAAGAAGTCAAATGATCAAAGTGGGTGAATGAAACCACCTGCTAACTGAATATATAATTCCGGCATTTTCCATGAGTGCGTATCCAGCAATGGGTGCCAGGGACCCTGCGCCCGATCCCAGTCCATGCATCGGAAGGCAGTTACACAGAAAAAACAACATAAAGAAACAAACCCAAATTTTCCTTGGATTGCGGGAGCAAAGCGAAGTCACAGAGGTGAGGGCAGAAATCAGAGCCCAAGAAGCAAACGGCCACTGACCCCCTTCCCCATTGATGACTGTGAGAAAGAGCCACCATTTCCTGGCCTAACCCCCCCCCAACCCATAATGCTAATAAATCTTATCGATTTTCTGCTGAAGCTTCTGGATAATGGATGCACTTCAGAGGGTCGTCCTTGGGAAACATGGAAGAATTAATGCTCTGGAGAGACGCAGCTTCCTGCCACCGTTTCCTGCAGGTTCGTGCTCTCAGGTAGGTGGGATTGGAGATGATCGATCGGTGCCTGTCTGAAAGGGCCAGCAGCTAAGGGGGACGAACACCAATTCCCCAGCATGGAGCACAAGGACCGCAGCGGGACGGCAGGGGCTGCCGGTCCATATCCCCATCTCGCACATCCCATCCTGTACACGAGGCGAGACCCAGGCCTGTAGCCTAAGATTTTTTGTGACTCGCCACCTGGGCTGCTGCAGTGAAATGTCGTCCCACATGCAGTTTTTTCACTAGCTGTCGGTATTCAGTGTTTCTTATACATCACACAGAGAGGGGCTCCATAATATCTTCCCATAATCCCCTTCCTCTATGATATACCCTTGCCCCCCGCGCAGAGCTAGAGATAAATGCAGAAGGGGAGTGATTAGTGATAATATGCCAGTAAATAATAAGATCCATTATTCCTGGGCAGTAAATACTCACTAATTAATCATTCAAATTTTAATTTAGCAATATATGATTTTATTGGTCAGATGCGCGTCCTAAGGCTCTGCAAAGTCCCACTGCAATGAATGCAGCTAATGTAAAAAGGCAGGTTAAAAATTATATGCGCAAACAAAATGCAAATAAAAAACCCAAACCAGGACACTGCACGTGTATTGGCAGATGAGTGAGACGTTATTAAAAAGCTGCCTCTATACAGACAGCGACGGCGGAAGTGCTGAGCTAAGATTGCAGACGTGCCGCGTTACTGTAAATTAAAGTCCATTATCATTTATTTGGCAGACGTTCTCATTCACAGGGTTATGTAGGGGTGAAAGGAAAATAGGCAGGGATGATACAGCCTGGCCAGGCTGCAGGATAAAGAACGAAATTACTGAACCAAGCAAGTATGACAGCTGGAAGCAGGTGGAGAGTTAGCTGCCTCTCTACACGGGAGAATAACTGCTTGGGTAAGATGTCTGTGAAAAAGGGGGAAAATGATGAAAAAGAGGCTGGTTCGGTGGGGAGGGAAAAACACGAAAACACAAACATCTCAGCTCTGTGACAGGCTTGTGGCTGAATGTGTCACTGCTCTGAGTGACAGCAGGACAATCCAATAAACAGAGAGACTGAAGCTGCATGGGACAGGTGGAACAAATCAATTTAAACAATAACAGTCACGTGACTGTGACCAGCCAGCCTCGCAAATGATTTATAGTTAGACTGCTGAGTTAGAATCCCCCCAAAGAGGGACATTACTATTATTATTATTCACGTGGTCATTGTCATGAATTCAGATGCTCCTGGTGCAGCGTGGTGGTCTGCACCAATACTCCCAGCAGTAATTTAGCTCCCAGATAGAGACCATCATGCTATGCTTTTTTTAAATTCATATGCAGGCAATATTTATACTAATTAATTTTACAGCTTCTGTTCATCCTCCTTCTGTTGTTGGCTTCAATAAATTAACTATGGTTATAACTTAAAAGGCTGATACTAATTTGTTATGCTAATAGATCTGAAAGCTCAGGTTTCTCCATACCTCCATGGTTTAAAGCCCAAGCCCTCCGACGGTGTAAAATAGTGGACCAGCAAGCCCCTTCCTGCCGGGGGCGCTAATGCTAGCACCCCGGTTAACCCTTGTGGCCAGCTGGAGGGACTTTCTGTCTCGTCACCAAGACAAATGACAGGATTCCCCATCCTCCTCATATTGTTGTGACATTTGTCACCAGAACACGACACTGTACTCCACAGGGTTGGTTAAGACGCTGTCATCATCCATCACCTGCTGTCATCAGAGATTCAGTAAGCCAGTCTGTCAGAAACAGATGTGGTTTGCAGTGCAGACCTCTGCAGCATTTCTAAACAAATGAGATTAAAAAGATTAGCTATCCTCCCACCCATCTTCTAATCTCCTATCCTGTTTGGGGTCACAGCAGAGCTCCAGCAGATTAAAAATTGCAATAATCAAATTTTTTATCGTTATTGTTTCAAGTAGTGATCATATGATTATGAGTCACTGCAAAATTCACATCAGAACCCGACAAGGCCGTCCCCTTGCTCTACGGGATAACTGGACAATGGATGCATGAAGATGTATTATAGATTATTGTAGTGCTTATTAAAGCTATAAGGAAGTAGTAACATGGGTGTTTTTGATCTAATGCTTCCTGAAGGACAATGAGAGTAAATCTGCCGAAAGCTGATTGGCCCCCAGAGTGTCCCGCCCCTGTGACTCACTGATTCTAAACATATCATTGGCTAATGTTTAGGTTCGTCCCTCTTTAAGAAATCTGCCCCCTCTTATACCCCCATCTTAAAAAAAACATCAGAATTGCCCCCAACATAGATGCTTATGTATAAAGCTCTGTAATGTGAGTTTGCTTTATGCATCATATGCATTAGTGTATGTATTTGTTCAGCACATATTGTGCTTACATTTGCACAGGCCACCATTTTACCATTTTATCAGACACCTGGCATTAATTCCCCTCCACTGTCTATATCATGTTTTATTCTCAGCCTGTAATTATTGTCTATTGTCACGTCTCTAGAAGCAGCAAGTAGTGCCAACAAAAATGTCCACCAGCCTTGGTCGTGTCAGTCCATGGGGGGGGGGGGGGTGGTGTTAACACACACACAGACAAACAGTGACACACACACAGACAAACAGTGACATACACAGACACACAAAATCACACAGACACACACATGCACACATATACACACACACATACATACAGTTCAAACTGCCCAGAGATTCCAGTCAGGAGCTGACAGACATTCCCCGGCACTTGGCTGAAGGACTCACACACCCAACCTTGATGACTTGAAGGGGCGGCCTGGTGGCCTCATCCTTCCATGATTGGGGATTCGAGTCCTGTCCTCTTTATATACATTTCTACTTTCCTCCGAGGCGAAAATCACACATTTTCCCAGTCAAAAATCACACTATTAGGCAAACTGGTGTCTCTGGATCGTGCAAAGTGTGAGTTTGTCTGTGATGGCCTGGCATCCCGTCCAGGGCATGCTGTCCTTCCTGGGATGGCCTCCAGCTTCTTCCACTGAATTTGCGCTAATGGAGGATGGAGAGACACCCAGAGTGAGGACAGGTACAGAGCCGAGAATCCCAGAGGGCCGACTCCGTGGATGCAGCACCAGGAAACTTTCTTCCAGGGAGATGCTATCCTCACGATGTAACTGCATGTCGTTTTAAAAATAATTCCATGCGTAATACGGAACGGGAACGTAATTCCTGCTGCTCATTCTGCAGTGCCAGTTTGTCAGGTGCATTTTTTTCAATTTACACCTTTTAACAAGACGTGGGTGTTGGGGAGCTGGATTCTTAATACATTGAATAAATGGCATAGTGATTAAAGAGGGGAGGGTCTTTCACATTGACGTAAGCGGCCCAGTCAATGAGATGGTTTTAGGCCAGAATCCCTCAACTTGGGTGGTCCATGGCTGGGTGGGGGGCCTGATGTGATGTAACCCACACAACCTTTGCACCCCCCTCCAACAGACACCCCTGAGCAAACAGGCCCCCCATGCAAATCACAGCTCCCTCCCCCCAACAGGGACATCCACAACCGGATGGAATTGGCCACTGTGTGGCTTCAGAGATCACAAGCAACGTGAGTCAGCGTCCTAATGAGTGGCCCACTGACGGACTCCTTAATTGCGCTCTCGCTGTGCCCAGCGTCAAATTAGATACACAGCCAGCCTGACTGTGTGTCAGATGATCCCATTTCGCAGCCTGTCTGGGCTCTGAATCCAGCATAAGACTGCCCCGGTTTTGTGCGTCAAGAAGCCCCTCCGCCCTCGCTTTTCCGGGGGTGGGGGGGTTGGTTGCTGGTCCTGCCTTTTGAGTCTGGTGTTTGAAGAGCTAGGGCGAGGAGGGTGGTGGGACTTGCACACACTGGCCTGGCTTGTGTGAATTATTTTTAACGTCCGTGACGCCTTTCTCAGATATCCTGAGAGGGATGTGGGGTGGGCATTGTTTGCTTCTGGGAGATTGTGGGAGTGGGTAGCCGAAGATGAATCTGGAGGGCAAACTCACATCCAGACAAGGAGAGATAAACTTCCCAAATTAAAAGCAAACACCCATAGGTAGACGAAAGCCGCATCTCTGAAGCAGGCCTGCAGCATTTAAAGCACAACCATCAAGAAGCTGTGCTTACACCCTCCTCTCTAAACATGATCTTTCTTTTGTGTTTAATCTAACTCAATCTCAGCTTCATTGTCATGTCAAAGAAAAGTGTCATTAAAGGCATGACTAGATCCATATATGTGACTTATAAACAAGAATAACTTGTAACACTACTTGAAGCAGTCTACATAAGGGTGACATGTAACTGTCATAAGAATTACATGACACGTCATGCACATTAATGACACATTATTGATGATTTTGACTGTTGTCATAAACATCACTGTTGTCATAATGTGTCATTCGGTTTTTTTAACTGAATGACACATTATAACAACAGTCATAAACATCAATAATGTATCATTAATGTCCATGACATGTCTCATGTCATTCTTATGATGGTTACATGTCACCCTTATATAGACTGCTTCAAGTATTACTGAATAACTATACAAAATTTAGAATAATAAAACATTATTTTATTTTATGTTTATGTGCAGGCAAAAACATGGCCGGCTCTGGTAATAGGTAGAATTGGCAATCACATCTGAAAAGGCAGATGCAGCCTTAGTCAAAGGTCTGTTATATAAGGCAGTAATGTGCCTAGGATTGGCTTATTGGGCCCAAGCCCTAGAGATTTTCTCTTTATACAACAGTTAGTTTTGATCAAGAAATCTGATTGGATAAGAGGCATTTTATGAGTGGTGTTAGAGCATGACCACACTTGGACATTTTACATTACATCACTCTGCTTTACAGGTGCATTTAAAAACTGCTAAGCTTCCCCCTCTGAGTCGGCTACCCCCCTGCAGCATCAAACAGAAATCCCGCCAAACCGTCTAAAAAACTCCACAAGTTGTTGTCATGGAAACATAAAAAACACCCAGAAACCTTGAATAGATGTAGAAAGAACCTATATATATTATTAGCGCTTTGTAAGGAGAATTAACATACACAAGACTCACTGATTCAGGAATCTGAGTCTCAAAGCAGCGCCGATCGCCCAGCCATTTGCAAATAGCGCTATTCATATGAAAATGATGCGACAATCCCACAGTTGTTACTGGGTAAAAAAACACAAGAAGTCGCATAAACAAGAGCACATGTCTGGGTTTTGTTTACATTGACTGGGGAGCTGCAACCTTTTATTTTTTGATGTGAAAGATTTTTCACTGAGGAAATGCAATAAAATCAATTTGTGGTTTACTGCAAATTTGGGTAAGCAGTAACTTTATAAATTACAAATGTCACTTGTTTTCTAATTTTGATTGTTACTGTAAAAACATGTCTTTAAATACAATACAGGCCAGAGGCTTTTAAAAACTTTTATTAAAAGAAAATATTATAAGTACTTAAAACAAATGTAACTGACTGGTTTTGAAGTGTCATGTTACAATTTACTGTCCATTTTAAGTGTGATTTAATGAATTTGAGTGGCTAAGTATGAGTTTCATCAAAATAACCACCCCTTGCTTTTATCAGCAGCACAGATTCAGTCAGATTATTTTGGGAATAACTGGTGTCCAAGCCCTCCCATCACCCTTTCAAGCATGCAAACATTTCTGCTTCATTTGCTAGACGCTCATTTTAAACTTATTAGTCCCACTCGGCCCATGGGTGGACTTTCTTTCATCCACAAGTCCTGCTCCCAGTCCTGAATACTCCAGTGTTTGTGTTATTTAGCCCGTAGTACTGTCTTTTTCTTGGTAATATCTCAAAGTGAAGGTTTTCTGGCAGCAACTCGACCATGCAGTCCAGTTGCTTGCAGTCTTTGCTTGACTGTATTAAGACACAGCGGTTTCCCTCTGTTCACATCAATCGCAGCACTGCAGTCAACTTCCGATTTCTTTTGCACGTCACAACTAAGTGTTGATCTTCAGCCTTTGACGTCACTTTCCTTTCCCCACACCATTTCTGGTCACTGTTGCTTCCTGTCAACCTTTTTCTCTATAAACAGTATGTCGCTCCATGCTTCCTCTCAGCCTTTTTCTCTGTAAACAGTACGTCACTCCATGCTTAGAAACACTTAACGTTCCGGCTGAAACTCATCTTTGATGATCACACTACATCTGTTCCAAGTCTGACTAATTGTGCTCTGACCCCCCTTTCCTAGCGGACCAGGGCATGGCTAAGCTCTCTCTGCCCGGGCACAATACGGCACAATAGGGCACAATACGGCACAATCACACTAATCAAACAAACTGGACTTTGGGGGTCAAACATGCTCAGACATGGTATGGACCTCCTAATGTGAATACACCCATCCTTAATTCATATATAGTTTGATATCACCACCATTTACTCTCAGGGGGATTAGGCTACTGACAGATAGCTAACTACATTAGTTATCTAATGCTAATAGCTAACTATGTTAGATGATCAATGTTACATCCATTTTTTTCTGCTCAGTAAAATCCAATGACTATTATAATAATATAAAATACTACATTTCCCACTACAATTGTTTTTTCGTGTATTCAATTTAATTTCTGGCTTATTTAAATTATATAGATATCAACAGACATCAGAAGGTTTTTTTGATATTCACTGGAGTGCTAAAGCAGGAACTGAGGGTGTAGTTCAGCAGGAAATGGTCAACAGGGGGCCACGGTGTCATGCCCAGAGGGCGGGACCAAGAAGACATTGCCACGTAATTGTCTGTCGCTTCACTATTTAAAGTGGACAAATCACAGCAGTGTTGCGAAGTATTGTTGCCATGTATTGGAGTCTTCCTGAGAGTTACTTTGTCTTGCGTCTTCCCCACTTGTCTTGCCTGCCCTGCCTGTCTCGCCAGTCTTCCCCGTCTCGCTTGTCCTGCCTCCCTCGCCCTGCCCGCCTGCCCTGTTCCGATCTCCCGACCTTCCTTCCTGGATTCACCCGGCTTGTCGTCACCCTGTCTCGTCGCTACCCGTAGGACTGACCTTCCCGGCTACTCGACCCTGGCGATCTCCCCACCTATTCTCTTGGATTATCCCTGACTTTGGTGTTTTCGGATTTAACAATAAAGGCTGGTTGTACCGCTCCTGTTCTGTCCGCTTGCCATAACACACAGGGAGAGCAGGCATGTCATTTTACATTTCATGGTTGCAGTGATGAAATGGGAAAGCTGTCTCATATTTGTCAGCAAATATATATGCACATATTGTTTATTCATCCTTGTAGCTGTTATATTGTATAGTCGTGTCTTGAAAAAAACTAGGAATAAATCAAGAAGACTATATGATAAGTGGAGTCATTGTCATTGTCAGCTCAATGTGATGCTTGAAAATGTCTTTGTAATTTCCAAGTTCCTAGTCAGAAATTTCAACTGGAACACCCCTGTCAGGATTCCAACTGAGAAAGTCAGAGGATCCTCTGAAGTCCCCACCTTAGAATTAAAGATGGCTGTGCCATTTATGAAGAGAAGTGAAGGCTGTAGTTCTCTGCTGCTTATTAGCTCTTACGTCTTATTTGTGGCTCATCAAATCAGTCGTACACACAGTACTGTCCAACCGATATCTAAGGACATAGTTTCGGTGTTTTTATGCCAAAAATACCATATAATGTGTTATTCTCAACTGTTATTGCTAAGAATGGTTGACAATTAACTGGGCTAGAACAGGGACCTGTTTCTGAAAGCAGGGTTTCTTACTTAGCCAGACAACTCGTCGGATTTAAGGTAGTCTGGACTAAATATGAGTGAACAAAGATAAAGGCCATTTAAAGGCCATCTGTAGAGTTTGCAAGCTACCCCTATGCTTTTGATGTAACAAATTTTAGGTTTTGCTGCAGTTCAGACTAGGTAATCCAAGCAAAGAAGCTAAGCCTGGCCAGTACTTGGATGAGAGACTTGAGTGAGAGACCTAGCTGGGTTGCTGCTGAGAGAGGTGTTAGTGTGGCCAACAGGTTAGTCCATCCAATGGTCTGTGGATCCCAATGCCCCAGTGCAGTGATGGGGGACACTGCTGTAAAAATGGTGTCATCCTTTGGATAAGACTTAAAACTAAGGGCTTGACTCAATGAGGTTCTAAAACACGTGTGTCAGACTCCAGTCCTGGGGGGACTTTTGGGTTTCCCCTCATTTAACACACCTGATTCGACTTCTTGTGCTAATTACCACATAGATGAGCTGAATCATTTGTGGTGTAACAGGGAAAGAACTAAGCTACACAGGGCTGTGGCCCCCCAGGACTGCAGTTTGACACCCCTGGTTTAAAAGATCCCTGACCATCTTTTGAAAGAGTAGTTAATATCCTGGCTAAAGAGTAGTTAATATCCTGGCTAAAATTGCCCACTGTGGCCCTATCAAATCTGTCCTCGTAGTCATCCTCTGTATCTAACTGGTGAATTCTCTCCTGCCTCTTCACCACCTGTGTGGTGAGCATACTGGTGCAGAACAGCTGCCGTCTTTTTTTCCAAGTGAGTGCTACAGTTACCCCATGCATTCCTGCCTCCTCGTTCTTTCCCACCTGCTACTAATTTGTCTTACCTCTCATTTCAGCCCTCGTGTGACTCAGCCCAGCTGCCTCCCATCTGCTCCCTTGTTAGTGGTGTGTAATGTGCCTCCCAGTCCTGTGCTCCCCAGTCCAATCATTGATGTTGCTACCTGCTTCTCTCCTGTGGCGTCTCATCCTGCCTGCTCCCTGTCTCCCCGGTTTGACCCCTTGTGGCCCTTTTGAGTTTGCCCCATTTGTGTTTTGATTTATCCCAATAAAGCCCCTGTTGTTTGTCCCGACGCTTGCCTTCGCCTCTGTCCATGCCTCGATGTGACAGTTATACAATGCTAGTGGTTGAATAGGCTCCCCATTGCTTCTGCTTATGGACTGTGATTCTGATAGAGCCCGAAAGGCAAAAGCGCTCCCCGTCACGTTTAATAATGGGAAGTGCGGAGGCAAACCAGTGCGAAATCGCTACCAGGCGCTCCTTTAAAATGGATCTTGTGTCTATCATATACACCTCATTGGTAAAGGAGCGACATTAAACTTTCACGGGAATAGTTTTTTTAAAGTGAAATAAATTGAAACAGCCGGAGGTGAGGAAGGAGCTACCGCTGATTGCCGTCCCCAGAGCTGCCCGGACGTACCGCACGGGAATGCTCGGGCTCCGTCTGCTGACACGAGGCTCACTGTCGGGGGTTTGTACCCAGCAGGGTATGGATTTGCACTGCCTGGGGAAAGCTGCCATACTTCAGTAGATCCTGCGTAGCATCAACACACGTCATGACCATTAATAAAATGTACATCTTTAGATTCAGAGCAAAATGTCGGCCTGTGTTGGTGATACACGGAGTAACGGTGAATCATGCTATTTCACCATCGTCCACCCGGCCGATCAAACCTTAGAGGTCTGTGTACACACAAAGACAACAGACACAAGTTCATTTAAAACTAAGTACATTTTACTGAAAAAAAAACTATTTTAAAAACAGTTTACACTGCTCAGTATTGTACCAATATTGTAGTGCTTAACATACAGTACCGAAGATTCTATAAGTACAGAAAACATTGCTTCCAAATTTAACCCCCTCTATTCAAATGCTACGTACTAATCAGGTTCACTACCCATATTAATTGTCGCCAGGAAATATATAATATTTAATATCAATGTTACTATTAGTTATATTCGTTTTAACTATAATAATTCTCATAGGAAATAACACACTGCTCAACCTACTGAATGATCTAGTGACCTCAGATGGCATGAAGGTTTCGATTTTTCACTACCCAAGGTGACCTAAGAGTTATGGAAATTCTCACTAAACGTGTGGTACCCCGGTACATCCTGACGAAGCAGATCGACGCCTTCATGATTCAGAGGGACTCCTCATACAGGGAGCCTTAATCATAAACTGGAAGTCTGCTGTGACCACCTAAGACTACAACAAAACTTTGTGTAAATACTCCTTGGAAACTCAGCTTTTAGCTGCAGAGTATAAAGATAAAAGTTGTGTCATCCAGAGTGAGGTTTGGACTAAGGAAACATCCATTTTTTATTTTTCCTTATTTTTTATTTGCTTGTTTTTGGTCCATCGGCTACTGTGCGTCCAGGTAACCGTTGGAGGAAGACTTCATTCTGGGGGAGAGCATCTCCTGGGCCAGCGTCCGTCTCCTGAGCGCTGTGGCCGTGCTCAGACCCCTTTCCCAAAGGAGTCCCTGCTCTCTGGTCCCATTCTTCACTGGATCTGAGATTTCCAGTCTCTGCCAGTGTCTCCTCGACTGGCCTTTTGCTGGGCCGGTTTCCACTCTCAAAGAATCCGGAACAAACTATCAAAGCAGTGCGTTAAAGTGCGCCCAGGCTCCAGTTATGCTGGATCATCCCCCGTAAGTCTCCGTCTATAAGACTCCTCCACACCAGCTGTGTCTCTATGTCTCTCACGTATCAGCCTGACATGTTTGTCTCTTTTTAAGTTTTACTCCAAAGCAAACATTTTGGCAAATGTCTTCAGTTTATGTTTTCCAATTATTCTCCTGGCCAAAAGAAAAACACTTGAAGAAGTCTGAGTCAAAGTGAGTAAAATTGACCTGGAAGGAGAGGATCATCTGGACAATAAAAAGCATGAACGTTGACTCATACCAGCGTAGATGGCTGTGTGGCCAAAGCAGGTCATGAAACCTCCAAGTGGCATGTTCCAGCTCCTCATCCCGTCGCTCGTCCACGCTCCCAAGTCAAAGTCACTAGTGTTAAAAAAATCCTGATGTGGTACCAGGCACTGAATCAAGAAACGCAAAGAAGGCAGAGTGTGCTCTTAACAGTACAGCTAACATCCCCACGGGTATTGCTACCAAGAGAGTTCAAAAAGCGTCAGGAAAAACTGTGCGGCCCCATCACCAAGGCCTGGAGTGCAGATACTGAGATAGAGAGCGTGATTCATGGCTTTGCCGTTTGCCTCCGTCCCATCTGCCCTACCTCACCCTCATAGGCATGCACGCCGGGGCACCCGGCCCCATACTGGTATGTCCAGCCCGTTAAACAATTGCGGCTGGTCGGGATCCAGTGGGGACAGCAGGACTGAATGGCATACCGGCCGAAAAAAGCAGCAAATGTCCTGAGGCTATAGAGACAGCAGCCCCAGTGACAGCGTGGCTCAGCTTGATATGGGGAGATGGGGGGGGGGCAGGGATACACTTCCAAATCTCTGCCTGCTTCCCCAAAATACGACTATGGGTGAGATCTGTAAAAAGATGCATTAGAGCCCCAGAGCTCACTGCTATTGACAGAAGATGAAAGCGTGTTTGACGTGCCCTCAGCCCCAGGCAGCCTGGACACGGTACCCCCCCACCAGCGCCTTCACGAAGCCCCCCATCTGTCCAGCTGGCTCACAGCTTGCAGCCACAGACGGACACCCTAAACTGCATTTATCGTACCTGCTGTACCCACCATTGGCTGTGGATTAGCAGCCTTACACTGAGGCTCTGTTTCAAAGAGAAACCTTAGCATTAACTTTACTGTGTCTACCTACACGGGACAGGGCACAAACACATCGACATTTTTTATACTAGTTTCTTAAAAATTGATGCTTTCGAGGTGATAAGGCTGCCTTTTCTAAATTATGCAATAAACTACTTCCAACTTATTCTAACCTAAGTGTCAGGCAGCCTCTTTCCATGCACATCTGAATATGAACCTAACGTGAACCGTCAGGG
>JAODUD010000040.1:1604266-1622371 GCA_026784285.1 Stomatorhinus walkeri | reverse complement strand
CCCCCCACACCAGATGGACCCCCACCTCCCCAACCATGGGCTCCTGCTCCCCCAGCCCCACAATGACGATGCAGTCGGCCTGTCGGATGCAGCGCTGGGTCCAGGCGGTAAGGGAGCCATCAGACTGGTAGAGTACGATGCGGTGAATGTCCTCCTGGTGACCCAGCCAGCTGGAGAGGCGGTACTCGTGCGCACTGCACGATAACATGTGGATGAGGGGGGGGGGGGGTTTAGGCAAACACACACAATCCAGTAGCACTGTACTCATCTGCAGCCCAGACCCTCAGCCAAGCTCCAAGGGCTGGCCGGCAGTCTGAAATCTGCGCTCCCACCAGGTGAGTAAACAAGGGATTGTGGGGAACACAAAGGCTGCTTGGGAGACTGACCTGTCGAGGGCACTGGTCCCCAGGCGCTGCATTATGATGTCACTGGTGAGCAACAGGGTGGAACCTGGAGGGGATTGAAATTAGACCATTAGCTACCATCACCCTCAACACTCACATCACCATGCGTGATTAGCACACTGTGGTGACAGTGCTGAAAATGTGCTAATTCACCTGTTTACCCCTATCCATTTTTGAGCAATCTGCAGGCACTACAAGTATAATCCTATAAATGTTGAGATGAGAGTCTCTTTGATGCAGGAATGCAAGGGTTTTCATTGGGAACCTTTCTATGGCTTAGTACTGTGAAGGAATACATGGTTAGTGTCAGGCTGAAATGGGTATCTTAGATTTTACTTCCATTCATAACTTCCATAATTTGTTGAAGTTATGTGATAGACAGCAATTATGGCATTCCCCTGTATCTAATGCATAATGTTCATTGCTATCATTTTTCCGCCTAATTACTTTATGATGGGTAAAGTGAAATTGGAGAAGCAAATTAGTCGGGATTTTAGCCTCAAACAACAAACCAACACAGTAGAACATTATTGGTCTACATGTGAGAAGTGTTCAATTTACACGATGGGTGCGTTCTATTTCAGTTGATTGGATGGAGCTCGACATCAAACATACATATACAAACTATTGTGAATAAATATTACAAAAATATCAAATAATTGTCTTCCTAATAAGGAGAATGCTGTGTTTTGTTGCTAATCATAGCAGAACTCCAGTCGAATTTTGAGTGATTTCCTACCCTTGACTTATAAGCTTATTACAAATAAATTAGAAACTAAATATTTTTTCCGTCGAAGGGTAATACAAGGATCATTGCCGAAGCAAATATGTGCTTTGTTTTCCATCTAATGTGAATAATATTGATATATTATGAATTATTCGGGATGCGTTTTAGTCAAAAATGTTCAAAATATATGCCTCACTGTGCACAGGATTACTCTGGAATACTTTAGAGCACAATGTTGCAACTCGAACGATCAAGTAAGTTCTCTCGATTCCAACGCTATGTGACTCATGTCCGTGTGCTACACCTATCCAAAGCTATGATACTGAGATTAATGGGTCCGAAAATCAACGTATTTTACGTTTGTCAGGTTCTATGGATTAAAGCAAGTGAGCGACAGTACCGATGGCCCCCAGGGCGTGCTGCAGCTCCAGCGAGAAGGCAGCAAGTGGGACATCCTCTGACACAGGCAGGACGGACACAGTGCACAGGTTTGAGGCTGGGTTTACTGTGTCCCACTGGCTGAGGGGGGGGTGCAGGGCCAAGCCGTGAGCTGGGGAAAAGAGCAGGGTTAGGAGGGTATGGGAGAGACAGACACAGACACACAGAGATACACAGACACACACAGACACTGTGACATGCTGTCTATGACCCTATGCTGTGCTTTGATTGCCAAAGGCTCTCTGGTCAGTAGCCATATTGCCTGTAAGGGGCAATGTAACGGTGGTGACAGAGCTGCACATATAGAACCTGTGAAAGCTCATTCACTGACCTGCTAGAGGTCCACTGACTCGCTGCAGGTTTCCCAAGATCTTCTGGCCAAGCAGGTGGATTAATCGCGTCACCACCTGTGACGGGGAGTCTGAGCGGGTGAGTGCGGGATCGGGCAGATCGGTTTGGAGATTGATGGCAGAATGCAATCACAGATCAGGGGGGTCGTACCTGTGGGTAACGCCTCTTGATGGAGCTAAGTGCCCCCTCTGGGAATTTGGCCAATTCGGAGTCCCGCACCGCGTGTACCGTGGTGGCCCGGTTCTGATGGGTCAGCGTCTCCACCTGCGTGAGACCAGAAGGAAAGAAGTAGGGGTTTGGATGTCTCGCTCCTGAAACAGTGTGATTCAGTCTCCTAAATCAGTTCAATTCAATTCATTCTAGTTCAGTTCAATTCAATTTAATTTTTATATAGAGCAAAGAGGGAGCCCATCCTCCAGGCAGCAGCAGAGAAAACCCTAATCCTAACCAGACTCAAAGGGGGAGCCCATCCTCCAGGGGGCAGCAGAGGAAGCCCAAAATTGCAAATGCTCTATGGACTGCAGCAGATACACAAAAGGTGGGCCATTGGTCTGGCCTCAAAGCTGTGTGCTTTCCAGCCTTAGCAGTTTTTGTTAAAAGTAATGGAAATGTTTCAGAATAATCTCTCAACAGAGTTATACTCAGTGGGTGTATAGACAATAACAGTAGCATGTGGAAATAAGTTGTAGTTGCCAGTACCCTGTCACCTGACACAGTGACCACACCGGCTTGTGACACACAGTGCTGTATGGCATCGCTCTCACGGGTGGCCTAGAAGTGCACACGTGGGCATGTGCTGGAAAGGGCAAGAAGGGAAATTGCCCACGGGGCAACGAATTAGCAAACCACTGGCGCAAACCTCCCACCATCGTGGCAAAGTAAAATCAGGAAGTGGTTGGGGGGGCAGCCTGCCTGGGACGCCACCTGTCTGTGTGTGTGTGGCCGTGACTTGGGTGCCGGCTCTCACCACGCCGATGAGGTCTCCTCGCCCATACTCCCCAATCAGCTCCTTCTTGCCGCTCTCCTTCGTGATGACAGAGCGCAGGCGGCCACTCAGGACAATGAAGGTGCAATTGGATTTATCACCTTGCCTGAAGGGGGGGGGGGGGTGGGTGCGAAAATTAAAGAAGTGAGGCGACCTTGGGGACAACAGCAAACATTTCTGGTGCTTACCTGTAGAGGGCGCGTCCAGCCTCTACCGCCATCCAATCCAGCGCAAAGTCGATCTGCCGGACAAACGGGGAGACCCTCTGCACCACTGAGTGGGCCATGGTCAGGACCACGGCAGGCTCGGCTCTCATGATGCTGGAAGTGGACATGCAGACGCAGACACTCAGATGCACACGCAGACGCATGGCGTGGTGAAACTGAAAACGGCCCAGAATACATGCTGGAGCAGATGATAAAACGCAAACATGCACTTCGAGACCTGCACTATGAACACACACACACACACACACAGCATCTCCACCCTGAATAGAATCCCTGCAGCTCCAGTTTCAGCGGCTCTGGCCCACTGACTACGCACTGGTAGAAGTTGGCCTTGGTGATGGAGAGGAAACTGCAGTCCCGTTGCGCCCTCACGCTGAAGATAAGCGGCTCCCCTGTCAGCACTGCCAGCTGGCCCACCATCTCGCCAGGGTGCGCCACAAACAGGGACGTGTCCTCGTCGCGGTCGATGACGCGCTGGTAGACGTGCAGCAAGCCCGAGATCACGAACTGCACGCTCATGTCCTGGACACACACACACACACGCACACAGGCTTGTAATATGTTCGTGGGGACTCTCCATTCATTTTTATGGGGAAAATTCTAATCCCAAACAAACACAATACGATACTTTTGGCATTTTTAGTTTTTTGACTGCACCGATCTTTCTGGTGACCTGAAATATGGCCCCCACGATGTCAAAATAGGTTTTTATTACATTGTGGGGGCTTGTGATTCCCACAGAGTAATACAGTAAGGAAAATACATATTTATATAATAGGTATTGACCGTGTCAACATTTTCCCCAGTAGATGTATTTCTATTGGGGCTATTGACATGAAATTTACACTAGATGTCTGTAACAATCCAAGTAATCCACACATGCAAAGAAAGAAAAAGGAAAGAAAGATGCTTATTTTCTGTATAAAGATAATCCAGACACACACACACAGCCAATGAAGCAGTTCATTATTTGCAGTATCCAAAGCAATGAACATGGTCAGACTATTGGTGGTTATGGGCCTCGCTCAGGGGCCCAATAGTGACATCACTCTGCCGAATGAGGGATTTCACCAAGACAATATCAGAGTCAAACCAGCAACCTTCTGAGCACAAACACAGGCACCTACAGGGCCAGCGAAAGGCCTGACAGCCCCAGGTAATACTGCCGGATGTCAGACGAGAGCATGTGAGGTGGGTTACTCCGAGGCAGGCAGCCGCACTGGTCAGGTGTGTATAAAATAAGCCTGAAATCCCGCTGACCTGGTCACCCTGCTTTGCCAGTACAGAGCCCGACTTGACGTGACGCAGGTGCACACGGCCCTCCAGGATGCTGGCGTCCTGATTGAGGCAGAGACACAGACAGATGAGCTGGTATAACATCGGAGGAGCAGACAGAGGGCTCGACGCCAATGTACATGTATATATACACAGACAAGCTCTCACTTTCAGCTGTAAGAAGTTAAGGAGGTCCTTCTTCGCTGCCTGGAAGATGGCATTAATTCTGCTGTGATGGAAGATGTGCTCACGCTGCCCCCTGGTGTCAGTGTAGTGGAACAGGGAAGCGGGGGTGTGCTGCATGTTTATGCTCTTTTTCAGGATGGACTTAGAAGACAGAGGAAGAGGAGAGGAAGAAAGAGTGAGACAGAGAGAGAGGGAGGGTGTTTACCAGGACGTTTCTGTGAAGATGATGAAAAGCCCCATAAGGGAGGCCAAGGCTATGGGTCAGTTTTTAGAGTTACCCTTTGTATAAGGCTGGAGGATACATCCTCAAGGGGGGCATCGGCTCGCTCGCTCAACATGCTGACATCGGCGCCAGGAGCTGCTGCAGGTCACAGAACGACAGGCGGGACTGAACGCGCTCATGTCACCGGAGCCACAGGGTGAGGCTACGCAGCGACACGCACAGGGGTGTGTGTGTGTACGGACGGGTGAGCAGATTGAACGGGCTGACGGAGATGCGGAGTATAAAGGCCGCTCTAGTGGGTACCTTCTTACAGCTAAAACAGCACAGCGCTCCCATTCACCTGGCTGTCTCCGGAAGGCCCTGGCAGGGCTGCCCTCCCCCATAACGGTGGCTACTGACACCAGCGGGACGGCCTGGCTCTCCTGGAGGAGGCAGAGAGCCATGAACCTCCCTCCACACAGGCACCATAACACATGGCCCCTCCCACACCCTGTTCACAATCAGAATCCACTAATACACCAAAAGGTACGAGGAATTCAATTTGGTGCAGGCGATGGTGTCCGATTAAACATGCAGCGGAGACACAAGTAGAAAACACAATTAATAGAATTAAAAAATAAATAAATAGAAATAAACAAGCAAACTACTGTACTTTAACAAGACCAACAATTGCTAATTGTAATTAGCCACATAAATTGACAACAAAATGGGAAGATGGCTGTAATAGCAGCGGAGGGTCACTGTGGACAACAAGCCTCAGAACAAGCCCTCCGGCACCCAAAATTATGCTCATAAGCCTGTATCCTTTTTCTGAGATCAGGACCCAAATGCTGAGGTATGCCGTCTCACCGGGTTGAAGAGTTCGCTGGTCAGACCCAGGTAGTTGTGCAGAGCCAGGAAGGTGACCCTCTGGAGACGCACCATGATGATCTGAACCCAGCAGAGCGACAACAACAGCAAGCAACAGTCAAAACCTGGAGTGGGATGGCGCCCCCCCCCCCAGATGGAACCTGGAGCCATGAGGAACCTTCTGGAAGGCTTTTCCTCTTTACAGATGGCTGGGGCATGACGAGGCAGTAAGGCGCTCTGTGAGGTAGAACGGGCTGCCCTCATGTTCAGTAAGTAACAGAGACAGGATGCAGCACAAAATTACGGCTATTACGGCAACAGTGTGAAATCTTCTGTTTTTGAGAGAAAATAAAATAATTCCATGGGCCCATTTAGTTTAGGTGCGACATCCACATGGAGCTAAAGTGAAGGTATTAATGGAGCCACTGGCTGACTCATCACGATCTAATGGCCCCAACGCGCACTGAGTGAGACGCGGCACTTGCGAGCGCACCTGAATCACGCGTATAAGGGCGTCCGGGTACTTCTCAAAGACAGCCTGGAAGGCGGTCACTGGCAGGCGGAGCACCGTGCAGCGCGATGCAGCCCGGGCCGACACCGTCTTATACGGGGCAACGTAGCCCTGGGGTGAGAGGATGACACGGCAGCCATGGCAGCCAACAAGAATCAGAGAAGGAGAGCTCCCGCTTGCTAGACAGTAGACATCGTTTATCAGTGATTATTGTACACTACACGCTAGCTAATGCTAATGGTGTAGTGCAGTGAAGAGTGTTCATTGGTTTATTCTGTCTTGCTGTCAGTTGATCTATTCTATCTTAATAACGTTGTATTGTACCACAACACACCCGTATAAAGCGCCTTGGGCTGGTTGTAATGAAAGGCGCTATATAAAAATACATTGAATTGAAGAGAATATACGACAGAAGCCATCACAGCATGGAAAACACAGAGCCACCTGTCATATACTACAATGACACGTAATGTGCCGGATGTTTGGCAGATGAGCGTGAGCATAGAGCGTGGTGGAGGAGAGATGAGGCCGCCGACTCACGGTGATGACGTCCAGAACGCTGAGCAGACTATGGACACTGTCTCCAGGGAGCACCTCCTTCACCACCGCGTCTGTGCCGTCCTGCCAGGAGCAGGAGAAAACGTCTCTCTCAATCCAGCGTTATCGCTAGTTAGCATCAGGTGGCACAGAAGCACGCCGCGCTCACATTTTCACGGATGCAGAGCTCCAGGTGGCCATCTTGAACCACATAGATGCTGTCGTCCGTCTCGCCGGGTTGGAAGAGGTTCTCGCTCTCCTGCAGCTCCACAAACACCATATGGCGGCACAACTCCAGGAACACCGGCTTCTCAAAGTGGCCCAGCACCCTGGCCACCATTGGAGAGAGCCTCGGCAGTCAACCACATTGGCAGGAGCAGCATGCTATATAGTGTCTTCCAGTAGGTGGCGCTCACCTCACATTCTTCAGCATGTAGAGCACCTCCAAGGGCAAGCGGGAGTTTTGGACATCAAACTCTGTCAGGTCGGCCTCCAACAGCGAGGAGGGGGGCTCCTTGGGCTCCAGGCTGGGTGGCTCTCTCCGTATCCGCAAGATCCTACGGCAGAAGGGCCTCACATTCAATGGCAAGACTAATAGCCGCAGCCAAGACACCAGCGTGTGGATGCGCCATCGTTCAGCTTTCACTGTGTATATGTACGTGAAGTGTGAGACTCACTGGTGGGCTATAGACATGACTTTTGCTCTCTTTCGGACCCTCTGCCGTGATGCTGAGCTCAAGTTAGGAGAGGCAGAAGATAAGGTCTGTACCTGCAGAGGTGAGAAAGAGAGAGAGCGCGCAGCAGCATGAGCGGATATTGCAGAAGGGGCCCATCAGCTCTCTGCTGCCCTCTAGGGGAGCCAGTTTGCAAGTTCAATCAAACAAAAATGTAGATTTTGCAAGTCACCTTTCTCATTATCTTTCTGCCATAAAAGAGCATCTTGTCTCTTTTCCGGAAGCGATAACGGGGAACATCTGGCTGCTGATCTTCTAAGCATTAATCACACATAAACATAGAGGTATACAAGGTTAAGGCTGCACTTTCAACTTATACACAATATGTTACGTTCTAATTAATGAAAGCTAAGACATCAGGTTCCTTTAAATCAGAGCTAGATAAGATTTTAATAACTTTACGCTATTAACTGAGTTCTCCCCAAATGAGCTTGATGGGCCGAATGGCCTCCTCTTATTTGCATTCACGTTCTTATGTTCCTAACTGGCATCTGAAGTGGCTGCCCCGCCTGCCAGCAAATGACTCGACTCCCCGGTTTAATCTGTGTTTAATCCCATTAGTACAGATACACTAATCATGTTCTAACAAGATATCTGTGTGACTACTCTGTTTAACTGCTCTTCATCCAAACAATCACTATATAGTACTGAAGAGGAAGAAGAGGAGAGAGCTCACTAGCCAGCTTGTGTCTCCTGTAGATGATGAGAAGAACAAAGCTGATGACGGATAGGCCCACCACCACGCCAATCAAAACACCCGTCAACTACCAAAATGAAACAAAGTCACAGGTTTACCGCTGCCGTAACAGGCACGCCTCTCTGGGTCGTGGCGAACTGAAAACGTGGGCAGACAAAGGGTGAAGGTGAACTTAGTGGATGCCAGGGGGAAATGCTTGAAAGCTCATTGCATCGGCTGCTAACAGCAGCAAAGGTGACCAGGACACCATAAAGGCGAGTGTCCAGCTGAAGGCCTGGAAGAAAGGGGCTTAGCAGGACCAGCAATGGCAGCCTCTGACAGACAGTCCCTCAGAGCACTCAGCTCTTCCTCACCACAGAGGTGTGTAGTTCCTCCTCCAAAAACCGCTGAAGCCGAGCCTGGATCTCACTGCCGCTGGGCAGCACGGCCTGCAAAGCAAAACCAGGCACCTGAGGAGTCCAGCTTTCACGCAGTTAAAAGCACGGAAAAGCCAGCAGAGGCCCGCTGGGATACGTCCCTGCCTGGGGGCTGTATGAGCGGGGTAAGGATTTCTCACTGGGTAAATGCTGCAGGTCTCGTCCTCCTTGTCCTCCTTGTCCTCCATCATTCCACCGTAGACCCAGAGCTAGAGTGCAACAGGTAAAGGATGAATTAGCCAGAACTTAGCAATAACGAGCTGTGTTGCCCATTTAATAGCAGTAAGGATAAGTGTAACCAAGTTTGTAATACTACGGATAAGTGTAACTATATATGAAACACCACAGATAAGTGTAACCATACGTGTAGCACCATGGATAAGTTTAACCATACATGTAAAACTACATATAAGTGCAACCATACATGTAACACTATGGATAAGTATAACAATATGTGTAACCCTACGGATAAGTGTAAACAAGTGTGTAACCCTAAAGATAAGTGTAACCAAGCATGTAACACTACGGATAAGTGTAACCAAGTGTGTAACACTATGGATAAGTGTAACCATGTGTGTAATACTATGGATAAATGCAAGTGCACCTTTCACAGCCTGAATGTCAACACAAACAAGATTGCAAGCCCCATGGAAGGAAGCCACATAGCCCAGGATACATACATTATTTAGCAATTAATAACACCAGCAAATTAATAAGGATAAATGTAGCAGCAGCCACGCAGACCTGTACTCAAGGCCAGGCTAAAGAAGATATTAATTACAACTTCCTAACTGAAGAAAAACAGAAGGAAAGATGGAATGTTAAATAAGAAAAATGCACAGTCCCTTTGTTGAACTTATGTACGTGTCCTGAGCCGCAGTGTTTCCAGTTATCTGGTCAGTAATGTACACACACGACAGAGAATAGGTCACTACAGCATTACTGCTGTTAAAGTCAAATTGTTGCTATGCCTGGCTTGTAAACACATAATTATCAACATTGACACTCTCTGCCTTGTCCTGCAGACATGCTGAGCTCACTTAGGGGTGAAGTCCAGATCGACACTGTGCCTTAGTGTGACCAGCTCCCTGTGTCTCTATCAGGGACTGATTAAATACATCAAGCAGCTACTGTCACAGGGATAAACACAAACAAACACATGACACACTGGGGAAAGCGTGTACACCCAAGAACAAGGAATGAGTGATATGGAGAGTGTTATGCACCAGTGGGGAAAAGGAGACCCTGAGCCAGGAGGTCACCTCTGGCGGGGCTGTAAGCAGACACCTGCCGCAGTCCACAGTTTTTGGAGAAGTGGCTTTCCGTCTGACCTCTTGTACACTTGGGTCCAAAACACTGCCAGAGTATTTATGTTTATTCATCAACCATAACATGACCAACCGCCCACTACCCCCGAAAACATCCATGCCCTAAAGCTGAAATCCAATATGGGCAGGTTTCGCAATCTGATGAAGCTACTTGCTGCCCCCATGCGCGCGCGCGCGCGCACACACACACACACACACACAAACTTTAATCAAGTAAAAAACACTAGCAGTTAAATGACCAAGCGCAGAAATAATAGAGCACAAACTTTAGCGGTAACAAAAAACTTGACAAGGAATCACGAGTGCAAACAGCACGTATATTAATATGTACTGAGTTAACAGAGTTAAGTTTTATACACACTTCGGTTAAAGTTGTGCGCACTGAATCTTTACCCTGAACCTACAATACCAAAGAAAACCTACTCAGCTGACCCGGACAGGCCATTAATTTCACTGCTGAAAAACAAGATGACATTTGAAAGTTACTTACTGACACCCCTGTGGTCACTGTCACTGGACTGCACGAAACATGCAATCAGTGGCTCTGCTGCTGCACCGCCCCCATATGACGTCATACGGGCTGCCTTGAAGTACAACCCACTCGATAGTACGCGTCATACCAATTGGCTGCCTCCAGCTCCTCTTGCCCAATCAGCACCATCTTTATTTCACCGTGCACGGTTACATTGCTGCAGTTTATGTGGAGCCGGCAAGGTGAGTGTGTTTATCTTTTAAATGTTACAACGAATAATATAGAACGAATATTATATAATAAACAAGATTTCTTGCTGACTATACATGTAGTCGGTATGATGCTAATAATTCTTGTTTGCTACTAAAGATATTGATGGTGTATGTGTTAAACTAGGTAAAACTAGCGTATTCCCTCTTTCCCATTAATGTGTTTTTGCATACAATGTAATTTTAAGTACTTTAACGCTGATGAAGAAATTATCGGATTTGCGGGTTTGGCCTGGATTGCTGTTTTAAAATGCGATCCCCGTAAAACCCGAACATTTTTGAAGCAACACTATCGCACGTGAGGAACACAGATGCCGATCCGAAATTATACACGGCGACTTAAACGCGGTCTGTGTGCGCCCCGTATTCCCCATTAGGAGCTTAGCCCACAGACGGCCGCATGGGGGTACTGTCGGCGCTGTGCAGGGGCCTGGCCCGGGGGGCGGACCGCATGGCAGAGTTCACTAGCAAGCGTGGGCCAAACACCTTCTACAAGGGTCGGGGCGCCAGGCCGACGGGCAAGGTGACGGCCAGCCGCAAATTCGTGCGGGTACAGGAGATGGTCCCGGAGTTCGTGGTGCCCAACCTGCAGGGCTTCAAGCTCCAGGCGTACGTGTCATACCGCGCCCCGGACGGCACGGAGCCGCCCCTCACCGCCGAGGAGCTCTTTAACCAGGCGGTGGCCCCGCAGATCCGGAAGGACATGGAGGAGGGTACCTTCAACCCAGACGATTTGGAGAAGTACGGCTTCCACCCCATGCAGGAGGGCAGGCTGTTTAAGCTGTTTCCCAAAAACTTCGTGCGTTAGCGACCAGGCTGACGAGGCGCCATAGAAACTTACAAGGACGGTAAGGACTGGTGGCGAACCGGACCAGCAAAGTTTATTTCTGGGCTCCGTCCTCTGAACCTACGAAAGAAATCCATTTTGTGTGAACTTCCTCTTCAGTCATTTCTTCTCAGACTGGTATGTAAGGAAATTACTGAATAAAAAAAAAAGTCAATCTACGGTAAAGTGACAGTGAAGTGTTAATTCGCCAATGGCAATCTAATGCATTTTTTTAAAATCAAAATTAAAAGTAATTAACCAAACAAAGTAATTGAGTCTATCAATCCAATGTTAGGCATCGGTGCCAGCAAACTTGCTATATTAATATTTAAATATTTCATGTTAAGCAGAAGTATTTAAATGTGACACACAATTGTACAAATTAGTTTTATTGGTGAAGTACTGCTGTAATAATTGGCATTTCATTGTAAGTGTGACAGTATCCTGCAGCAATGTATTTAAGTACAAAGCTTAAAAACAGCCAGTATCACCACACAGTAATTACAAGATACCGATAACAATCAACCCTGTCATCAAGTTTTCATTCAACTGATTTAAACAAAAGTTCATTTGGTTTAAGTTTTTGGTCGACGAGCTATACTGCTGTGATGAAACATCAGCAGGACACTAACTAGCCTCTCCTATGATTATAGATATCACCTCTGACTGTACGGGGGGCGGGAGGTTAAACCATTCATGACCAGAATAAGTTACAAAAAAGTCAAGGTTCTGGTTATATCTGGTTATCTAGGTGCAGATACAACTGCCATCTAGATTTCCCACATTGAGACCTTGGTCTGTTCAGCGCACACGGCGCGTGGGGGCGGGGTAGGTGAAATGCTGGGATCTCCAGCCACAGGCTGTCAATCGCCGCCCTGCCCATGATCATGGTCACGAATGTTTGCTGTCCCAGGCCTCACAGCCATCTCCTCCCCACACCTAAATGCTGCAGGTGGCACCAGTTAGCATGTGTAACTAATCTCCTCCCCCCACAGCTCCTCCATGGCTGCCATCCGTGCCCCCCCGGCCCTCAGCACTAATAGCCTCTCCACCCTCCTCGAGACCCCAGTCCCAGCGCCACACGTGTAACATGTGGTCATAGAAGGAACATGTGGCCATCAGGCAGGACTGAGTGGAGGCATGGCCAGCAGGGACAGGGGGCGTGGCCTCTGCAGCACACACAGGACTGGGCTGCATTCCCTCAGGGATGTACCGGCCCATGTCATCTTCCAGCGATGTGTCGAAGCTGGCGGTGGGCGATTCGTATTGAATTCTCAGGTGAACTCCCTTTTCCAGCGTGGCTGTTTCTGCCTCCGCTGTCTCCTGAGAGTCACAGGCAGGGGCTCCTGTAAGCAGGAGGCGTGACCAATCTGCTCCGTAGGCAAGGGAGTTGTGCAAGATGTAGGAGGCCAGGACTGAGCATGGCTCACCACTGCCCTCTAGAGACATGGAGAGAAACAACACTGGATTTCATTTAAGGGGGACGATACACTAAGTCCAGAATTGCGCCACACAGCCTAATTAATGACGGAAGTAAGCCAAGCAGAGGAGGCACACCCATGACCCCTGACAGCCATCCGGCCTCACCCAGAGCCTGCTGGCAGTGTAGGATGTGGAAGTCATTATGCATGCAGGCAGCCAGCAGGAGGTGCTCCTGAGTCGGGTGCCATTTGAGCCGCCACACGCCACCACCCAGCAGCGTCTCGGCCAGGGGCCGCTTCATGTTGCGCCCGTCCCACAGCAGCATCTGCTCATCATAGCTGGAGGGTGAGAGGGCACTTTGTCAGGTCAACCAGCCTCCCTCCAGGTGCCACGTTTCAGGGAAGAATCATTACATACAAGTTTACAAAAAAAGACTGCATATAATACCTATTATGCACACACTGTTTTTACCTGCCAGTGGCCAGGATGTGCTCCCGGTGCGGGTTGCTGTGGATGCTGCAGACCCCCATGGAATGCCTGTGCGAGAAAATGGAGAGTATGATGCAGGAGTTACCATGTGACACAGTCAGCCAATGACAGGGCAGAAACACAGTGGGACGCTGACGTTTCAAACACACAGATACGCAGACAGCAATATACAAAAAGTGGGATAGAATATGTCGAAACATGCTATTTGTCTGACATCACCGGTGCTGTCACCCCCCCCCCCCCCAAATCGCATCACAAAATGACAAGCACACCATGCTCACACAGAAGTCACCGTGAAGGTAAACGAGCAGCACAGCCCTCTGGTTAATCACAGAGGTACCCGTCTGCTGGCCATATCCGGGATGGGGAGTGACCTGCTCACCCCTGACTGGTGAAGGTGGGGCAGGATGGCCCTATGCGGAGGTCCCAGCCCTTCAGCTTGCAGTCATCCCCACCTGGGACAGGGACCAGTGCCAGAGTGAACAAACAGCACCAGTAACATCTGGCAGCTAAAAAGCAGCACAGCAGCTTTGATCCTCCTTCCATCTGGAAAAGGTTCAGGAGCATTCTGTCCACCACCAGGTTCTGCCACCATTTTGTGCCCCAGACGGTTTGCTTTTATTACTTGAACTGTCACTGTTATATAGCATATTTATTTTATTAAACCCCCCCCGCCCGTATTTACTGCTTATCTGCTCCTGTCCTAGCTGTTTGATGCTCCGCAGAATCACAATTTCATAATGTGTATGAAATGAGAGTAGAGTCACTTGAATAATTGCGATCATAGAAAGAGTAATGACCCAAATTGACGATGTGCGCACTCATGCATTTCTCTTTTAAAGAAACATATTGAACAGCAGGGGGCAGTAAGAGCCACAGAATGGAGCACCCCCCCCCCACCTGAGTAGAGCAGCTGAGTGTCCCAGTAGCTGAAGGCAGAGATCCAGGCCTCAAAGTCGTGAGCCTTCCACTGAGAGAGCTTGGCAAGGCTGCCCTCCCCCAGCGCCAGCACGCTGATGCCCCCTGTGGAGTCACTGGACACCACTCGCACGTCACTGCTGCAAGAAGGCGGCAACACAGCAGCAAGCCTCATTAAGAAAGAGGCAGATCTCTCGGTGAAAGTCGACAGTTTGGGGATCTTAATGCAATGCAGGGCAATATAATGCTTCCCTGATCCACTGTTCCACTAGTTGTGTCCCTGAATTGAAACATCTTGCTGACAACCATAATAATCCTGCTTTTGCTCACCTGTCCCCCCTACCAGTGGACCAGTCCAAAGACAGAGCCAGCCTATCAGGGCCCAGCTCCATACACGATATCATCTCCAGCCCACTGGGACCATCCTACTGGAGAGAGATGCCTATGAAAAGGTGACAGGCATAGTCTTTTCTCCCCATGAGCTTTCTACAGCCTCATTGCCCAATCAGTGTGTTACAGGCCCTGTACGCCCTAGGGGTGGATCAGCCCCTCACCTGAGTGCAAGTCAGTTTCCACAGTTGTAATTCCCCACTAGCAGTGGCCATGCCCAGTAGGGGGCACTCCAACACAGGCACATGGCACCTGAGGATAGAAATGTACAACTAGGACCAATCAGATCATAAAATTGCATACTAGTCTTTAAAAACAATACATACTTCAGTCTATAATTAACATTTTATAATAAAATGAATGGCCTTACCACTTAATATCTAGTATGGCAGATGTATCAATGCGCTGAATCTCAGTGAGCGGAGGACAATGCAGACCATCCTCATGAAACTGGAACAGGTACAGCCGTCCAATGCGGCTGGGAACGGCGGACTCTACATCCACCTTAAAAAACAAAACAGCACTAATTATATCCAGCCCCTCTTTGTAATAAGTAAAACGAGGTGCGACTGACGCTGCCCTGACCCCTTGCGGCGGTTTCAGCAGCTGGTACGTTCCGCACGCCAGAATATCGTGCCAAGGGGGCACGGGGCACCACTCCACCGCGTCTGCACTCAGCTCCGTGTCCAGCAGCTGCAGGCTCCGGGTGCGCGATCTGCAGGCCATGGCATCCTGCACCCCGCAAGTCCACCTCTGCTCAGGAAAAGCACCGCAATACAGTCAATTCATACCATTAAGCTGGCGTCGCCTGCATTATCGGGGTTATCCTGGCACTGCTGCACTTTCTATATCATCCGGCTGTTATCTGTATGACTATTTTGTCTATATTTACATGAACATAAAAGGCATATGACGTTTACAGCTTTTAGGCAGATGCGCAGCCGACCTAAGTGCAATCAAGCTGAAATCAGCGACGACTATAATCTGAGCGGATGAAGGGCGACTAAAACCGCCGCGCTCTGCTAAGCATTTCAACAGCATCGAAACTTGTTTTCTGTGTGTATAAAAAGTTGTTGGACATACTCACACCTCGTGGCTGTTGGCGACGGGGACGCGCGGAGAAGCGCGCACCAACCACTCACTTCCGGGTTAAACGTCGGTGACGTCACACAACAACAAAGCCAGAAAAGGACTCGGTTTTTCTGTTATTTTTTGTCGGGTTAAGATTGCATCGCAGCGTGTATTATCTCTTCGCAAAATCAGCAGAAAAAAAAACATAAAACTGAATTTGCACATTGAGTCTGCTCGGTGTTTATTAGTCTTGTCACTATTCTCTATGAGCTACGCCATAACTTAAATATATCCAGTGCAAACGTCAATGAGATAACGATCGCATTTCTTCATCTACAATGGATAATCAAATGAGATCGACATACTGCACGATTGTCAATAAATGCGACGATGCGAAGTATCTGTGCTATTTCCAAGAGAAAGCAGGGGCGTTTAACATCGGGTAAGTTTGTAACTCAAGTTTTACTTCGTCATATGATCGGTGGCTAAACTCAATCAGCTGTATTTAGTATCAGAGACGAGTCATATGTTTGCACTACAGCATAGAGCAGAGTTATTCAAATCACGGTCCGCGAGGTCCGAACACTGCTGGTTTTCCAGCCTTGGTTTACCTGTAAGTCAGATGTGAAGCCTCTGAACAATCAGAATCAGTAATTATTACACTAGCTACCCGGGAGAACTGAAAAAGGCCAGGATTTGGAATTGAGGTCCAGATTTGGAAAAACCCAGGCCTACAGAGATGCTAGTAAGTAGTATGATTAAATGGCCGCCATAAACGTGCGAAGCAGATCAACCTGGAACACCACGCCACACCTCCCCAAGCGGTTGGATGGCTTGGAACTGTGAATCATGGCTATGAGACGTGTAGCATTACCTATTTAATTATCAAAGTACAAACTCAATCTTTCACGTTTATCAACTGAATCATTAAATGTTGTGCTTATATATAGAGAGAGATTGCATTTATGTTTAATGCTATTTTTTTACAAAGAGGTGCGTAGGCATTTTGTTGAGGGGGGCAATTAATTGCTGCAAGTTTTGCCGGTTTACCGTAAGTAGTGAGTTAATTGATGTTATTTGCTAAAGGAGAGATATTGAGGTGAAAGCTGAGCAAACGTTGAAGGACGGCTAACCCTGCCACGGGACTAAGGCTGGACTCGGTTGAAGCCGGGGAGGAGGGCAGGGTGGTGTCGTAAATGTCCTGCTTTCACAAGGAAGCGGGTGCAACTAAGGAGTCTCCCAGCCACTGGCTCATGCCCATGAGATGCACAGCTATGGAAGTAAATCTCTGTCATAGGAATTTGAATTCTATATACCACTGAAATTGTAATATTGAATATTTATGCATTGGAAATATGCATCGGAAATTCGATGGTCCGAATTCACATGCAAAAATACGAGTTATACATCCGGGATACCAAGGCCGCTGCCATTCTGTGCTTCTGCTGTCCCTGATTCTAACCCCACCCACTTTAGAAGATGGGGTGCAAAAATGGTAATATTCAGATGCTTTCCCCCTGGCAGAATGACGAACGCTTCAGATGTTTGGAGCACAGATTTCACAGAGGACACCTTGACCCAGCATGTAAGTTGTTCAGCCCGACACACAGCATCACAGGCTGAATGCCCATGTTTGATGGCTATATTTAATGGGGTGAAGATATTCCCCATAGATAGTGCCAGTCAAACCATTAGGTGTTCCCAGGAGCAGTGCTGATCCGGGGCTCCGTTTGGGCTCTGACGCGCACTACTTGTAGCAACTGGCTGACACCCTGTTGTTTCTTAAATTTCAGATGAAGAGATTTGCCTTGAAGTCACCTGAAAGTTACGTCTCAAAAATTAGGTATGGTTCTGTGGGATGCAATGAAACTTTAATCCTTTTTGGGTTTGTTGGTCTAGTTTGAGATGGTAAACAGTATTATAGTATGCATTACATTTATAAATAAACTGCAGAGTAAGTTATGGCACATTTTGTCACTGAGCAACAATGTAGGCCAGAGGTGTGACTGATATTTTGTGGATGGAAGAATGAGTGAGCTGGCATACTTTGTCACTAAGTAACAATTTAGTCCAGAGGTGTGACGGTGGTAGTTTGTAGATCTTGGTTAAATGGTCCATCTGTGGGAGTCTTTTGCATGGCTTTGCTTTTTCTCCTCGTTGTGTTCAGGGATGCCTGTCAGACAGGCGTGGCGTCGGTGAGCCTGGAGGGGGACTCGGCCCTCCTGTCCTTGGGGGATGGCCTTAGTGTGACCCTGTCCCAGCTGGGCAGCCCGCAGTCCCATGGGCAGCTGCGGGAGCTGCTCTTCAGGATGGCTGAGAACCTGAGCGGCACGGGCAGCCTGGGTGAGGCACCCCCCCCG
>JAODUD010000040.1:1483059-1498109 GCA_026784285.1 Stomatorhinus walkeri | reverse complement strand
CGAGTAAAGTGTATCTTGCCTTGCTGGGCAGCTCTCTGGGTGCTCAGCACCCCCAAAGCTCTGAACCTAGAATCGCCTCTGGTAGGCGTGAAGTCCACCTGACTCAGTCCCAGGGGACAAATGACTTGATAATTTTGAACTAGACAAATGGATAAAGGACACAAATAATTGTAACAAGCAGTAGTGCAATTCAAACCAGTACAAATAAAATTCAATACAAGAGACAATGATAAATGGATATTCAGTACAGTAAGAGGCACAAAAAGCTTAAGGAGGGATCTGTAAATGGAAATATGTATATAGAGCTATATTATTTATGTATATGTAGATCTGTCATATGTAAAGTAAACTGTATGAGGCACACTATAGCAGTGTTCTGATCGGTGCTCAACTGAGCATGTTTAAAGCTAATGAGTGATGACACACTGGTCACCCTGCTCTCACCCTACTAAAGTGAGTGACGACACACTGGTCACCCTGCTCTCACCCTATTAAAGTGAGTGACGACACACTGGTCACCCTGCTTGAGGTACAACTCATGATAATTGATGCCATGAAAAACAACAGTAATTTCATTCAAGAGTTTTCTTATCTTCTGTCATTTATGGCCTCTCATTCTAATAAAATGTTCTGAAAACATCAAGATTTGCTGTTCATCAAAACCTTTGGTTAATGAGTTTTTATGCCTTTTTGATTCTTTTAATTTTATCCGATCAGTATCGTTTCCAACACATCAGAAGTGTCATATGCTAGATCTTATATTACCATCCAGCTTCTCTCTCTCTAAACCTCAAATTTGTTGATTCTGGGAATTCTGATCATTTTATGGTTGTGTATGAATTCGTCTTGGGCTCTATTTTGATGATCTAACGCAAAGCCTAAATCATCATCATTAAGATGACGACTTTTGGTTGAGTGAATGCTGGCGTGACTCGCTGCCGCTGATCACCGGTATCTCAGTATATTTTTAAAAATATTTTATTTTTTTTTAAATATTTTTACAACTTATTATTGACACTGCTGGCAATTTGGTGAGACTGAACGCTGGTGCGATTGGCAGCGGTCTTGTTTAATCTCAAGACTTCAGCTCACACACTGTTCGAACATAAATGAAAAGCACATGCATTGGCACTCAAATAATCGGCTCCGCCCATTACCCGAAAAGAGGGACTCGAGCCGCAATATCACGTGCTCGACCCGAATGTATCCAGAAAACATATAATGCTACACAAACATACATGGTACCAGGACTTGACGAATAAAACTCCCGGCTAGCAAATACAATAGATTAAAGGCTAATTACATATAAAACAAACTTGGAATATTGCATCACATAATTACACGTAAAATCCACATACCTGTTCGAACATAAATGAAAAGCACAAGTGCATTGGCACTCAAATATTCGGATCCACACAGGACCTAACAAATCAAAGAAAATGTCATTTAAACAAAATGATGTGCGCTCGGCTACAATACGTGGCTCCCCCATGTTGGTGATTAAACTAGGCTGGTAAGCTGCCGCTAAAAGATCCCTTAATACAATATACCTAAATATAACCCTCTACCATAATAATTTAACCCCAAACTGATAGCCAAATATATTACAATAAAGACTGTCCAATTATATGCTATTTTATATTTTACCCGTTTATTAAACTCTCTCTCTCTCGGAGATGCCCACCGAACCGCTGCTTATAGCTCTCCCATCCATTACCACAAAAGAGGACGAGAGAGAGTGCCCACGTGACATACCCAGAGCCACCTATCAGAATAAAAGCACCTGCGTGCCTCCGCATGTAAAACAGAAGAGTCAAACAGAGAGTGGATTACAACCACGGGGAATGAACACGTACTCTGTGATTTCGATGAATATTCAAATAAGGTTTTTTACCCCCATTACACTTTCATATAGTATTTGAAATAGTTACACTACTATTACATTTTAAATAGAGTAACTTATCATTGTAAAGAATTGCATTTCCAAAGTAATATTCCCAACACTGCCTGCAACCCACTCAACAAAAGTTGGGACAGAGTTAACATAAGATTGGAAAGTTTACAGAATATCCAAGTAACACTGGTTTGGAAGACTGCACAATAAGTGGGGTAATTTAGAGCAGGTTAGGTATCATGATTGAATGTAAAAGTAACATCCATCGAAGGCTCAGTCTCTGCAAGTTGCTTTGGAAGCTCTCGACCCCTGGGACCTTGAACAGAACGAGCAGTTACTAAACATGGATGGATGGATGTTGCTAAACATTCAGAAATGTTTAAACTGAACTGAACTGTACTGAAATTAATTATGAATGGTCTCCACATAGATTCATTTACACATTGTGCATTTACCTAGACAAAGTCACCTAGATCATGTGCTTGGTTTTTCAAAATTGTCAGATAATGAAATAGTCACTAGAAATTTCTAATCATGGCAGAGACATTCAATGGACTTTTCTTGTTTGACAATCTTATGTTCATATTTGTACACTGTGGGTGACGTCAAACGCCTAACTGCATTTCTTTGAGAGGGAAATGAGAAGTACCTGGTGGGAAGCCGTCCAATACGGGGGGAGCTTTCAAGCTCCACACAAAGTTATCATTATCATCAATCATTGCTGTTAGTTTGTTTCACATATTCATTGTTAATACGTGATACTATGAAGTGTTGTCTTTTGTAAGTTTCCTTTCCAATCCAGTATGATGTTCTGGCACCAGCTTTAGTCCCTAGATCCTGCACATAGACTCTTATCTAGCTCTTACCAAATAGGAAATTTTAAATTCCACATATCTCTGTTTGTGTTGTATTTGTTTATTTTTTTTGTGGGATGATGGGAAAATTCTCCCTTCTTCCTTGTGTTATGCCATAATGCATGGTTTTTATGAATCTACACTGGTGTCATTTTCACATTTCTGGCACATGTATATATCAGAAACAGAATTTGTTTTTTTTCTTACCATGTACTTTAATGTGACGGAGCGCCAAAGAAATGAGGACTCAGATGCAGAAATCAGAGAATTTAGAGGCCTTAAATGATGTAGTATATTGGGTATTTTGGGCTGGTGAAGCCACTGTATCAGTTGCTTAAATGTCATATCACACTCTTCAGTCCACTTCCATCTCTTTCCATCACAGAATAGTTCATGCAAGGGTTCCAGCAGTGTTGCCAGCCATGGGATAAACTTACCATAGTAATTTATGAACCCTAAAGAGGATCAAAGCTAAGCAACCTTTTGCTGGGTTGGGGCTTCAGTGATGTCCTTTACCTCATCGTCTGCCAAAGTTTTGTGTCAAATTAAAGGGGAGACTTCCAGAAACTTCTGAGCATCATGCCATCATTTTTCAAACTGCAAACTGAACGGAATCTCCAGACATCCTAAGTGTAGTGTGCTGTGTGACATTCCTAAGGTCATTAACGCTGAAACATGGCCTCCACTCAGTAAGGCACGCAAGGTATAACATTAGGAATGGACAAGGAGACGTCTCCTGCGATGGGCTGGCCCCCTGTCCAGGGTTGTTCCCTGCCTCGTGCCCGTTGCTTCCGGGTAGGCTCCGGACCCCCCGCGACCCAGTGGGATAAGCGGGTATAGAAAATGGATGGATGGATGGAAGGAGACGTCTCAAGACTGATGGTACAAAGGTTTAGGGGACAGATGAGATGAAAGTGACTCTTGATGGAGCAGATGGATGGGCCAGTGGATGGAGATCCTCTTCAAGCACCAACAAGGTGGTGGAGGAGAGATGACGTGGGCTGCTATTATCAGTGATAAACTTGTCAGACCTTTCTGACTTACAGATCGTGTAAAACTTTACCACAACGTCTACAGCCAATTTCTAGAAGATACCTTCTTCAAACACTGGCACAGAAAGAAGTCAGCAGCTTTCTAAAAGGTTATGATATTCCTCCAGGACAATGCCCCTCCATATGCATCAAAATATTTCATAGATTTGCATAGAAAGGCTTGAAATGTAATGGAATTATGACCTGCCTCCCTTCATTGCCTGACTCAACCTCAATGAGAACTACTAGGCCTTACCAAAGTGTGAGATTTACCAAGGTAGCAAGCTGTATTTTTCTCAGAGCAGTGTCTGGGAGGGAGTCCTAGCTGGCTCAGCTAATATATATGACAGGATCAAATCAAAAACCTGATTGGTTCAGTGGGCAACAGGCTCATGATGATCATCAGAAAGTTGGCTATACTGGATATTAAACTTGGGAGGTGAGCTGTATAGAACAATGCCTTGTTATTCCTTAGATATACACTGAATAACAAAAAATATTTCTTATTATTATATCTTTTGATGGTGAAGAGAAAAAATCCACTTAGTTTCTGACTGCCTAATAATTCTGCACACTGATAAGCATTTTTCTTTTATTTTTGTTTGCAAAAATCAATATTTTCTCTAAATAAACTTACTTGGTGCACAAGGAAACTTCTGAATCCATTTTTATAAGTCTGCCCAACTTTTGCTAAAAATGATCTCCAGGAATAATACTTGCCTAATAATTCTGCACATCGTCTAGTTTGACCTCCTGAAACCAGCTTTAGTGTCTGACCCCTCTGAGATAACAAAACCCAAGAAGGATACTGTGTATTGCACTCAAAAAAAAAAGCAAACTGGGTGTCTGGTACATTATCATAAGTCAGACATGTAGCTTCAATGATATAAAATCATGTTTTGTAGCTGAACAGTTTTAAATCACGTAGTTTTAGCAAATCATGCAACAACTTAAAATTCACTAGAATAATTTACGTTACAACATTGTTTTAATGGGTTAAGTTTGCAAATTACTTCCGCTTATATGAATCCCGAGCAGATGGTGGCGGTAAAATGCAAATTAGGACTGCCCCTCATTATTGTATATTTATCAGTCAACGGTGTGTTCCTGACAACGAGCAACCATCACGTGTGGAAGAAGGTATGTTCATTCCTCCATCATCTATCGAACAGAAATCAATACAGGTGCAGATATGTTATCAACAGTTAGTTATTGACCTCTTTGGCATTTTGGATTATTTATTTCATTACCGGGTGTTTTATTAGAGTGCACTGTCACCATGTGTACCATGTGCATTCACACACAGGTCAGTTTTCCAACTTAGCAACTGCTTAACGAGACCCCTCAAGCGACACTTTTTCACCAAAGCGACTAGCTTTTTTAAATATAGCGAGTTTCTCTGGTGTTATTGGAGACTTTTGGGGACTCGCTTTTATGGTTCCCAACTTCGTGAAGTGGTGGCTGGAGGGTAGAGGAGGCGGTTATGTTACAAACTGAAAAAAACTCTACGCCACATTTCAAAATTTTCAATAATTTCACCGCTATAATATTCAAACTTGCTTTTATGTTCCCCCCCCTTTTCCCATTTAAGCTGACCGCTGAATTTAAGAGGATCACAACAGTCAGTTTGCTGTCCAAGTCCTTCTCTAAGCTAGATGCTCAGTCTTTAACCCTGGTGAGGGTGTTTGGTAAGAAAGGCGGCGTTCAAGCAAGAAAGATTAGATAGATTATGTTACCCATAACCTAGGTCTGATAATGGGGGGGGAAATAGAATCTGTCAAATCTATACAGTTTTAATATTTTAAACTTCACCAAAGGCTTGAAATTTAAAGTGGTAATGTAAGCAGGAGGGAGAGACAAAAGACTAGACTGAGAGGGCGTATAGTACTTTTGCTAAGAAGGATCTGATACAATATGCAACGTTGGGCAGATTTGACAATGTCCACTGAAGTTATAATGGTAGTTACTGTTTCCTGGGACCACATAAATGCTTTTATTTTACATATTTCTGTTATTAAATGTATTGCTTGGACTGTGCTGTGGTTTTAAGCAACATTATTGAAGGTTCCTTTAAATGCGATTTGAAAGTTACATAGTATTGATGCATCCTTGGATATTTCAAGTTCATAAATCATAAAATTTGTCAATAAAGATTGTTAAATTTGAAAAAATGTCTCATTCAATGTTGCATTATGTTTGTGACATCTACTCTACCTATTGATTTAAATGTTTTTTCTTTTGTATTTCTGTGGTGACTTTGTCTAGCCTACATACTCAGACTGACACCATTGATGTCAGTGCATCATCAAAACCCCCTGTGTACCTGAACGAATAGCCCGAGATCCTCGTGAAAGAATACATGGTGTCACGATCCGTCCGTCTGAGCCTCCTGTGTGCCACGCCCCCTCGCTCCCTGTGTTCAATCCTAATGGAAACCACCTGTTGTTCATCCGTCTGATTGTGATCCTCTGTTTCCCGTTGGTCTCTTGTTGGTCCTGAGTATTTAGTCCGCGTCTGAGTCAGTCTCCCCAGATCTGTCATTGTGATGTATCGTGGCGTTTACCCTGTTCGTCCTTGGAATAAACCCCATCTTTTGGATAGTCCTGCCTCCCGATCGTCTTGCCTGTTCCTCGCCGCCTACATCCAGGCACGCTTCACCCATGAATCGTGACAATATGGTATGTAATTTTGTGACATCTGTAATCAAACCAGTTATGTACTTAGAAAAAGAAAATATTTAATTATAGAATTTTTAACCACGTAAATTAAATGATAGCAGTAATGTTATATAAATTAGAATTTATATCCCCCCCCCCCTTTTTTCCTATGAAGAACATAGAATGAAAGCAGCGAAGTTCCAATGATGGAGACAATGTTTGGAATCTATGTCATTTGCAAAGAAGTTGCAGAACCAGATGATAAACCGGAAGATGTAGGTATCATTCTGGAGGGTGTTCACGTTCTGGCTGAGTTGGAAAATGTACCACTTGCCGTGGTCATGTTGTTTGCACTTGTATATGCTCTGAATCTGAGCTGTCCTCCAGAGCTGAGATACACGTTTGAGGCTTTGTGGAAAGTAATCATGGAGCTTGATGGGAAAAGTCCTGTAGGTGTGCTGAAGGCGGTCTTCCAGTTGTCACCTTCCTGGATCCATTAGGCATTTCGAAGACCCAGCATGGTAACTGGTCAAACACCAGTGACAAAAATGACCAAAGGAAGGGAATAAAGGATCTTGATTGTTGTCTCATTTAGACTATTATAATCGATACAAGGTCAGAGTGACTCATCCTTCATCTTAACAAAGAAAAATCCTGCACCTGCTGGAGAAGAATGTCGGATAATACCCGGATGTTATCCTGTTTCTTAGCTTCTTAATCTTTATGTTAATTTGGCATCCGTGCATTACCCATCCCCTATTGTTTTCCTCCCTGGCATGGTTGGCACATGCTATGCCTGTTATGTCTGCCCCGTCTCCTTGTTTCCCTCCCTGGTGCGGTTGACACATGTGTAGGGTCACATTTGCACATATGACAGATGGCCTGAGACAAGGCCTACCCTGGTATGAGAGGTACTTGCTGGCCTAGGGACAAAAGGGCACAAACACACTTTAACACACACACAGATAACAAGCGAGGCCAGTATTCAGGCGAGGCCCAAAGATTTAGGGACCTACGGACAGCAGAGTGGACCTCAAGGATCGGGGTCCCTCGACTTGGCACACAACCCCCTCCCCATACTGTACATCCTGCCTTACATACCACTCACCCAACACCCTCAAGAAAGTTTCTTTTACGTTCGGCTTTTGTATATCCTGTATACTTCTTTGTTATGATTGCTAGTCTCAATATACAGATCAATATACTGACAATCTTAGTGTTTTGTGTGCCACCCTTATAACCATGTTCACGGAGTATCACCTATTTTACCCCTTTTACACTTAAACAGTTATATAAATTTGAATAAATAAATATGTATAGCTACCACTGCATATATGTTCTCATGCTTATAACCAGAGGAAAAGCTGAATAGTCTAACCAGGTATCTTAGTGTGTGCTGAGCCAGCCTCTAAGCATGACCTACAGGGGCTTGGCCTGCTGAGCTGGCGTATAAGAGCAATGTACAAGGGCTTAAACCGCTGAGCTGGCCTCTAAGGGCAATATACAGGGGCTTGGCCTACTGAGCTGGCCTCTAAGAGCAATGTACAAGGGCTTAAACCGCTGAGCTGGCCTCTAAGGGCAATGTACAGGGGCTTAAACCCCTGAGTTGGCGGCTAAGGGCAATGTACAAGGGCTTAAACCGCTGAGCTGGCCTCTAAGGGCAATGTACAGGGGCTTAAACCGCTGAGTTGGCCTCTAAGGGCAATGTACAGGGGCTTAAACCGCTGAGTTGGCCTCTAAGGGCAATGTACAGGGGCTTGGCCTGCTGAGCCGGCTTCTAAGAGCAATGTACAGGGGCTTGGCCTGCTGAGCTGGCCTCTAAGCGCTACCTACAGGGGCTTGGCCTGCTGAACGGCCTCTAAGCTTTATCATCACTGTCATTAATCCGCCTTCGCCCAGATGTCCCCAGCCTCTGGTTTGTAACACTGAATGTGTTTAATTGTGTAAATGTAATGTACCCTTTGGCAATGTTTTGAAGGCTACTTTATAACATATGTGATTGCAGAAACCTCCGAGTCACACCCATGACCTGCTTCCTGGTCACACTAGCCACACCCGCTCCTTGATATTGTGCGTCTCCATCATCTTCACATAAAGCGGGTATAAGAACATTTGCCTGTTTATGGGTTATAGGCAAAATATTTGAAGTTTGTTCCATTCTCCCAATCTGTTGCATTACAAGTTTTGATAAATTTCCATTTTATCCTCCCAGCCCTGTGTTACAAACAGGGATCTGTTTGCTGGTCCAGAAGAAGCAGATCTGATAACATTATGTATCTATTTCTACTGCCAAAAGAAATAAATCACTAAAGCAGAAAACTTAGTAAATAAACAAGTCAGAACCACAAAAAGACAAAACTGTGTGTTTACCAGGTAGGAGCATTTCACAGAAAACTGAGAGGGATAGACAGAGAGAGCTGTTATTGGTTACTTTTCTGACTGAAGGAGGGTTTAACTGGTCACATGATCCACAAGCCCTGGGTGCATAGAGAGGGTAGGATCCCAGGCAGCATGTGGGCAGCATTAATGACAGTGACCCTCATGGGACTGGCTGACGTTCCTGTGAGAGGCACATGCCCAATGTCCAAAGTCAAAATGAGAGGGCTGAACAATGCAGAACAGAAGCAGGACAGGTTAAATAAGCAGCAACTGCCACCTGGGTGTTTAGGCACTCAAAATGTCGAAATGAGAGGGTGTTTATCATAATAACAATTTACTTGAGGGGCACAAATAATGTAGTATTATGTTATTACTTATGTATTATTCAACTACAAACAAAGTCTTAGTCACATACTGATTACTCATGTCGGTTCATCACTAATGAATCTGACATTTTTTTCAAGCAGTTACTTTATTTGTTACTATATCTGTTAACTACATAAACCTTTGTGAACTACTAAAGGAACTACTGAAGGTACAAAAAATGAATAAATAATTTAAATAATAAGTTAAATACTGATGTCATATTTGTTCATCATTAATGGATTGTGACCCATCCTTTATTTTAAGCAGTTACTATAGGTGTTACTACTGTATATTTGTTCATTCTGTAAACCGTTGTGAACTACCAGGGAATTCCTGAAGGGACAAGTGATGAATAATGCAAGTGAAATGCTGATCTCATGTTCGTCCATGAATAATGAAATATAATGCATCTTTTATTTCAAGTAGCTACTATATTTGTTCGTGAACTCAGTTACTACTAAGCATTTGTACCGCCTGTACAGTAAACATGTTACTGTAATACCTTTACTCTGCAAGCTAAAAGACCATATCAGACAGGAAAAGAAATGTCCTACATTTATGCAATGGCAGACGTTTTTAAGTAAATAAAGTGTATTTTGAAATGGGGCAAGAAGTGTGAATTATTATTCAAAACAGTTGATCTGCTTTTTGAGTGCGTAGCTGGAGATGGCAAATACTGGCATTTTTCATCTTTGTGAAGGAAGTTCTTTGGAAATTTAATATGTTTACTGTTTATTTGCAGATTAAGTTGCAAATTTTAAATCTATCACCTACTTTATATGTAGCTGTAGTCGGGTGTGTGGACAAGTTACCCGCAGTTTATGGATGTTGCAGCACCCAGTGATACTCTCATTTGGGTGTGACTACAGTAAGGAGACACTGGACCGCAGACCACAGGATACAGCATGATCCCTTTGGTGGACTGTCAGACTGGTTCTATCAGTGAATCTTTATATGGGGAGGGGTGCAGGAAAGAAACAGAGGGAAATAACGTGACACCTAAGGTGTCGTGAATTACTGTGGCTTTTACGTGAGCTATATATGAGTAATACTTTGAGAGACATGGGAAAGACAGACCAAGGAAGCACAGGATGGGATGTTAATTGTCCTCTGAAGTTAACCTGTGATGAGATGCCCGTCTCCTGTTGGGAAGCATGTGACCCCAGGCCGGCTAATAAAGAGCCACGGACTATGGCCAGGTGAACAACACAAAAATGAGTGGATTTCAGGTGAGCATGCTGAGGGGTATAGAGGGGATTACAGTTGTGCAAATAGTAATAGTGAATAATAATAAACAATCTTTTATTTAACCCCATGGGGAAATTCCTTTTTATGCCTTCCTCAACTTGCTCTTTGTAGAGCAAGCTGTCTGCAAGGGGCAGCCACCCGTAGCGGCGCCCAGGGAGCTGGGGGTCAATGACCTTGCTCAAGGATCCACAGACAGGCTGAGGCTGGCTTTGAACCGGCGCCCTTGGGATTACAAGCACACAGGCTTAGCCCACTGAGCCACATGCAGCCCCCAAAGCAAGTGCAGTATATTTGTAATGTGTGTGTGTGTGTGGGTCAGATACACCATACATTGTGGGGACCAAATGTCCCCCAGCTTGATAAAAACCTGTTATTTTGATGTTGTGGGGACCATTTTTCCAGTCTCCATAAGGATAACCTCAATTTTATAAATATCTGTGACTGCAATCAACAAACTAAAAATGCCAAAAGTATTTTTTTTGGTTACTTATGATTATGGTTAGGGCTGGGTAGGGGTTAAGGTCATCATTTTTGGATTTTGGTTTTTCCCATAAAAATGAATGGAGAGTCTCCACTATATGAGTATAGATGTGTGGGTGTCTGTGTGTGTGTGTGTGTGCGTGCGTGCGTGTGTGTGTGTATAGCATGTAATGTAGTATGAAAACAATAAAAAAAACTGTAGCAGTTGTTCCACTGCCTTGGTATTATAGAGCAGTGAAAAACTATACCAAATTTCAGGTTAATAAACATTCAACTGTCATACATGAATTTATATCAGCTTTTTGCCCAGGCCACTTTGACAATGATACAAAGTAAGAAACAGATTCTGCCCATATTAAAAACACGACACAATGGAAATGCAAATGAGGTCATTTCAATTAAAATGAGGAAGATGTTTCACAGACTGTTACTTTTGGCAGACGAGTCACATTCATTTGCCCTGGTGGTTCAACTTTGGTTTACAAAGCAATACAAAGCTGTGTCTATCCTGCTTACCTGCTGTAAGTTATCTGCAATGTTTTCCATTGGATGTTTGCTTTACTTGCGTAAACCTTCATCACAAGTCTTCACTATGTCATCCACCTTAATGCAAATGACCTTTCAGTCTGGTTTCTAATAATCTGGGACTTGTTTGTATTTTTCTCCTTTCCAGTATAACTTCATACCAGTGATCATTTTAATGGAAACAATGATATGGAATATACTTACTCAACTGATTTGGCCATAAGAAAAACTTAAATTTGAAGTTTCAATGAAAAGCCTTTTCTGGAGAAAGTTAGGAAAAATAGATTCTACATAAAATCCTCTTACGATGAATACCTGAAGGTCATCATCAAAGATGTGAGGAGCAGACCCATGGTCTCCTACAGTGTCCCATGTGCAGTTGGAGCCGTGACCCACTACAGTGTCCCATGTGCAGTTGGAGCCGTGACCCACTACAGTGTCCCATGTGCAGTTGGAGCCGTGACCCACTATAGTGTCCCACGTGCAGTTGGAGCCGTGACCCACTGCAGTGTCCCATGTGCAGTTGGAGCCGTGACCCACTACAGTGTCCCATGTGCAGTCGGAGCCGTGACCCCCTACAGTGTCCCATTTGCAGTTGGAGCCGTGACCCACTGCAGTGCCCCATGTGCAGTTGGAGCCGTGACCCACTACAGTGCCCCATGTGCAGTTGGAGCCGTGACCCACTGCAGTGCCCCATGTGCAGTTGGAGCCGTGACCCACTACAGTGTCCCATGTGCAGTTGGAGCCGTGACCCACTGCAGTGTACCCAGCAGTGTCCCATGTGCAGTCTGAATTATGGCTTTGGGGAATAGCAGAATGATCTACTTCTTTTTAGCCCTTGTTTTGATCTTTGGTTTCAGCAAGTATGAGATATACCAGCTGGCCTTGAGATGGGTGAAGAACTGGGTAAACCTTGGTACTGAGGGTGCCAAAACTGAGGGTGCCAAAATCACCGTCCTCTTGTGGAACTGGCCTTTCGCTCAAACATTTAGCCTGCAGGGGGACGTGTGTAGGGAGAATTATGGCGTCCCTGACTGCCACCTTGTAGACAACCACAGCCTGTACCACCAAGCTGATGTGGTGGTCTTCCACAGCCGTGAGCTACAAACAGGCATGTCCAGGCTGCCCGTTAACCAGCCTCATCCGGCAGCCCAAAAGTGGGTGTGGCTCTCCTTGGAGTTTCCTTCCCATAATGGGGACCTGAGACCTTACGGGGGCCTCTTCAACTGGACCATGACATACCGGAGTGATGCAGATATCTTCACACCCTAAGGGGAGCTGGTTCCCAGGACCACCGAGGGTGATTATATTATCCCCTCCGAAAACTTGTCCATTGGATTGCCAGACAGAGAAGTATGATTCATCACTCTAGAGAACACATCTCCACTGCTCTAGAGTCCAGTGGTGGCGTGCTTTACACCACTGCATCCAACGCTTTGCATTGTAATGTAAGGCTTGGATGCAGTGTACCAGGGTAATATGGTTACACGAGATTATATTAAATGTTTAATGGTTGAATGTCTGAGTCAGGCACAACCCTCCAAACCTTGTAGTACACAAGGAATAGGCAAAGAGGCACACTCCAAAGAAGTTTATTAGTCAAGGATCACACACACAAAACTACAGAAAACAACTCATGTCCCCAATCGTCCAGGTTACGCCACCCAGCCTCCACTTGACCTCGCTAACCAAGACCTAATGAACACCCCCTCCCAGCCCAGCCTGTGCCAGGGTACCGGGTGATTACCACATCCCCCTAAAGCTGTCAGTGTGGGTTAGATGCACCCTAACATGCACCACACTCAATCTCACAATCTCTATCGCACTTCAAAGCTCAACCACAAAAAAAAGCATAAAAATCACCATCCGGTTAATGCACTCAAGTGTACAGAACATGCAATAAAACCACCGCAAGTAAGGATCACCACCCACTTTACGGGACGCCGGACCCCGACTACGTTAGGACAGCGGTATTCACTCCCAGCATAATGCCCCTTCAATTAGTGCTACTCGCCACAGGGAAAAAGGAACATTAGATAATCAGCACGGGTCGGAGATCGGAACCCCCACCCACAACGCAGCCTCCCCCCTCCAGTCCTGCTGAAATAGGGAGGCAGCACCCGGCACAGCGTATATGACAGCAGTCCAGCCTTCAGCGCACCGCCCCTGTTGAGCGTGGATTCTCTTCCAGTGGCTACTTGAAGTACGTGACTTAACTGCAGGAAGTCCACCTCAGTAATAACACAGAAAATTGATACCTATACAATAAGGAAACCAAATACAGTACAACCAGGGCAAGAGACAATAACGTTCTGGGAAACAGCCCAGCTGTATGAGTGGATGAGCAACCCCTCCCATCTGTCTTACAGTACAATAGCAGCAAAAGGCTGCCACAACTACTCCTAACCTGCAGGAACACTTACCGTTCTCTACAAGCTTCATGAAAGACTACATAGCAAATAAGCTGGATTCTCAATGGACTTTGTTGAAGTAGCAGTCTTTGGTTTACATGTAGGAGATAAAACTGAATCTCAGCTTAAACCTTGCGGTATGTCTTTCAGAGGGAAAGCTATCAGTGCCTGAATATGCATGAAAGAGAGCAGTTCAACAAATAAATATTTGATAAAATGTTCATGTGATTCATTGCTGAAAGTAGGGAATCGGTGAAGGAGGGGAATGAACAATGCATCCTTCATTTTCTTTACTCACATGACAGTTTCTGACAGAGGAAAAGGATGAAGATCCAACACAAGACAGATGCCTGCTCAGCCCAGTGTGGGGGCATCAGGGGCAGATTGGGGGTTTATTAGAACATTTCAAGTGACCAACAGATAGGAGAAGAATGAGAGCTGTACTGTAAAGAGCGCATACAGCATGGCCCCCTGCCAAGGGAACACGCTTCTCCCTCTCACTCCATCTCTCTGCAGGGTGAAAGGCACCTTTCATGCCACCCCCTCCCAATAAGATATTTTTGAAAAGTTAATCATTTGTATAAAGCTCACAGATATCAACTATGCACTACACTCGAAATAGACGTTTCTGTCATGAATTAAAATATTTTAAATAATGTTGCTAGGTTTTCAATATAAAAGAGTTGTCTATGGAAATCATATGTTATTTGTGGATAATTTCTTGAGTATTCTTGTTAATTATATTATTTTTTATCTTTCCTGAAAAATACTGGCCTGATACATGTTTCATGGTTATTAAATGAACAATACAATTCAGAGAGGAAATAAGACCAGTAAAATATAGTTAGTTACAATATTTTCTATTAGAAGTAAACCTTTAAATCTTCATATGGTAAACCCTATTATCATGGCTCTCCGTTGGCCCAGGCCTCCAGGTTGTGGTAGACCTTGGTGGAAGGCAGGTGCTCATAGAGACCACAAATTCTACAGAGTACGTCCCTCCAGCCAGGCCATTTTTGAACACCATAATCACGTCTCCAACGGAAATATGACTCGTATCGCTTCTTGTCTGAGGCCAGCTGTTTCAGGAAATCAGCCAGTTCTTTAATGGAGTTGAAGTCGTCCACATGGATGAAGGAGTCTTTGGGAATGAAGGTCTCATAGTTAGCTCGGGGTGGGCCCAGTACAACCGGCACACTGCCAGC
>JAODUD010000040.1:1461801-1472197 GCA_026784285.1 Stomatorhinus walkeri | reverse complement strand
TACCTTTAGAATCCCCCCCCCACATTCATTTCAGTGCCCCCCCAGGAAAATAGACACTGCTGTTGACAACACAGGCAGATTCTGGACTAGGATTAGCTTCTCCATGGCAACTGGGCCTTTGTGGTATGTGTGTGGCCAGGCGAGGCTCTATGGAGATACCTTCTCCCCCTCATCGCTCTCCACGTCCCCAGAATGACAGTCAGACATGAGAATACAAACATATGGGGTGGCATTTTGAGACTCACATGGTGAATTCTTAATGTCAGATACGGAGCAGGGTTGGAAAGTCACCGCTGGTAGACATGTCAGGATTGGTCCCCGTCTTGCTTATTCTGTATGTCATTTCTCAATTAGACCAGCAGGTCATGTGATTTCTGGGTGTGGCAAATCTTCATGATATTTAGCATAGTGAGCTATGTTTAACTATAAAGAAGAGGTTTTCTTTTTTGGTGTGGCTCCCAGGGTTGATGGAGTGGTCATGGTTTATTTGGCCATCCTGTTTATTTGGTGCCTCTGTTGTTTTTCCCTCCTTGGGCCACTGTGTGGCTAAGTAGGCTAAGCAGGTGGCTCTGGCCCAAGCAATTCCTCTGTCATGGCTTCTACGTTGGCTAGAGGCCAGCCTCACCTTGTTGGACATTTTGAGTTCTCGGGCTCTGAATTCTGTTGTGAATGTATTGTTAACCCTCTGGGGTCGAGTGCATCGTTGGCGAAGCAGTGTATTTTTTGCGTCTATTTCAGTTTTTATCTCGCTGAAATCTTTATGTAGAATCGTGAAAAAAAAACGCCGAGTAAATGCGTAATCTGTCTTCTTTTCAAAATGTCCATTGTCGGAAGTACTAAAGATTTTAAAATTAGCTTAAATCTGCAATAAATTTAAACCATGTCACCTTACTTTGTTTTGCCAGCATCGGGGGTGTGTAGTACTGCTGTCACCCAAAGGTCGCTGTTCACATTGTAAATAGCCGCATCACCGCATATTCAAATCGCATTCACATGGTAATTAGATGAACAATGCAATGGTGAAATGTGATCCAGATACCTCCATATCAGCGCCATATGGGAGGGGGGGGGGTGTGGCCAGGTGTGAATGCCTTATGTGCCCAGGGGAGATAGAGGTGGCGGCATGGTCAGGTGCTTAGCGTAATTGCAGACATACAGGAGAAGACCGCAACCACTCAAGCCACAAACACCAGCGTTGGAGTTCATCAGGGCAGGGGAGCAGCCATCTTCTGTAGGGAGAACCAGGACCAATATGCTCCAGGAGTGGGAGATGACAGGTGACCTGGGTTGGAAGCTCATCCCCCCCTCCCCCCCCCCCATGGTCCAGACCACCTTGAGACCTGACATAGTCATCTGGTCAGAGCAGGCAAAGAAGATCATGCTGGTAGAACTGACTGTCTCATGGGAAGAAGGCTGCGATGAAGCCCATGAGAGGAAATATCTGGAATACCAGGACCTCATCATGAAGTGCAGACAGAAAGGGTGGTAAACGTGGCTGTTTCCAGTGGAGGTGGAGTATAGAGGGTTTCCGGCACAGTCTGTATAGTCGGTGCTCACTACACTCGACATATCAAGCAAGGACCGCGAGGCAGCTGTGCGCAGGATTGGAGAGGCAGCAGAAAGAGCCTCGTGTTGGTTGTGGTTTAGAAGGGAGGAGGGAGGCTAGAGGCCTGGAGCTGATGGGCAGTGGCCTGGCCACCACTGCCGATGCACCAACTGGAGGGTGTAGCAGATAACGGTCGAAACACCCTGAGAAGGTTGGGCACCGTCTGACGACATCCAGGCCAAGGCCACAGGCCTTGGAAAGAGCGACTGTATGTGTGGCATCATCTGATGTATTAAGCAAGTGTAAGAAATAATTTATTTGCCATGAATTAAGTTTATGAAATTTAAAGAAATGTGTGATCATGCCCTAGTCAAAATGTGTTCCATACCCCTAGACCCCAGAAGGTTAAGATTCAAGATTCCAGATTCAAAGCATTTATTGTCATATATACAGTAGAAAAGTGCATTTCTCTGTGCAGTGAAATTCTTACTTTGCTATCTACACAAAATGCAGAGGTACAATATAATAGAAAAAAATAGAAAAATAGATACTTTGAGTGTAATGTGCAAAAGAGCTTAATGTGCAAAAAAAAAACAGTATGAGGTAGTATGGTATGGTAGTATGATATCCATTATTCATATTCCTGTCGGCTGTTAAGGAGTCTGATGGCAGTGTGGAAGAACGAGTTATGTCGGGAGGTTCTAGATTTCACACTTCTGTCCTCTGTCCTGTGGGCAGAAGTGTGAACAGTCCGTGTTGGTGGTGTGTGGGGTCTTTGTGGATGGAGGCAGCTCTCCTCTGGACTCTGCGGTGGTAGCTGCTCTGCAAACAGGGTCCTGATGATCTTCTCTGCAGTCTTCACCACTCTCTGCAGGCATTTGCAGTCCATAGCTGTAGTGCTGCCATACCATGCAGTGCTGCAGCTGGTCAGTGTGCTTTCCACAGTGCAGCTATAGAAGTTGCTGAGGATCTTGGTTGACATACCAAACTTCCTCAGCCTCCTCAGGAAGTACAGCCGCTGTTGAGCCTCCTTGACCAGCTGTGTGGTGTTCAGTGACCAGATGAGGTCCACACTGATGTGGATGCCAAGGTACTTAAAGCTGCTCACCCTCTCTTCAAGCACTCGGATGAACAGTGGCTGATGAGACCTCCTCCTGCAGGTGGCCTGCAAAGCTGATGGTGTTGGTGGTGGCCCTGTACTCTGTGATGTGCTGCAGGCCTTGCTAAATCCGCCGGGGTCAGCAGAAGAATAGAAGCCATCCAGCTTCATTCTGTACTGCCTCTTGGCCGCCGTGATGGCTTTCCTCAGTCCAGACTTTGCAGCCTTGTACTCCATCTCATTGCCTGATCTAAATGCAAGAGAGTGAGTATACAGCATTTGTAGTACCTGACTGTTAATCCAGGGCTTCTGGTGGTGAAACTTCCTGATTTGTGTGGTGGGCATGGTATTGTCAACACAAGTGCTAATGTACCCAGTGACATACTCAGTATAGTCCTGTATGCTGACGGAACAGTCCTCCATAGTGGCTGCAGTTTTGAACACATCCCAGTCTGTCTGAGCAAAACAGTCCTGCAGGATGCTCTCAGATCTCTGGGGTCCATCATTTCACAAGTTTGGTGACAAGGTTTGACTGTTTCAGTCTCTGCCTATAGGCCAGGTACATGAACAGAGATGTGGTCTGAATGTCCGAAGTGGGGGTAGGGTGCAGCCCTGTATACGCCACATATGTTGCTGTAAACGTGGTCCAAGGTGTTCTTAATTATCTGTTCATGTAACTCTGTATTGATTCTTGTTTTTTAGCTTTAGTTAGCCCTGATTATATGTCTCTAGTCTTGTAGTAATGTTCCATACCCATGTTTCTAGTATCTCTTAGTTTAAATCCTTAGTATTTGTTATTTACCCTCACCTGTTCCTTGTTGCCGCTAGTCTCTAGTGTTTGTGTGTAATTTGTAACAACCCACACCTATCCTTCATCTGGCCCTTTTTATCTGTGCATTTAAGTAACAGCCCTTATTCTATTCCTCAATCAGATATTGTGTCTGCTCATGTTTTGCTGTGTGCCTGAGTTCTGGCTTGTTGCTGCAGTCTGTAGGTATTGCATATGATTTTGCTTGTTTTCCACAGTACTTCCCTACGTCCGATCAATCATTGTTATTTATGTTTCTGTCTTCTTGCCTTTGTTCTGACTTCATATGGTCCTTTTGCTTCAAGAACCATTTGTATTAATTTTCTAATAAAGTTTCCTTGTTATCTGTAAGCCATACCAGGGTAATCTCGTAATGGCAGCCTCTTTAAAATCACCACACGGCTGTTACCCCCCCCCCCCCCCCCTTAAGCTCGAGCCTTAAGGAGAAGATGGCAGCCAGCTCCATGCCACGAAATCTTCTTTCATATCAAGGCATTTCTGTGGCATAAACTGAAGAAGCAGCTAATTGAATTCAGTTGCTTGGAATGCCCAGAGCCACCAAAGTGAATCCGAAAGCTAGATACAGTGCTGAACACACTATGGGAGGCAGGGAGTACTCTTATGTGCCAGTGAGCGTGCGAGAGTGTCGAAGCAACCAACCATCTGGCTGATTACAGGACAGCTACTGAAACTTGCAATTACCCATCATCCCCTGTATCATACACGCAGTGATTGTATGCAAACAGAACGTGAGATGCACCGCAAGAACCTTCCTCCCCCAGCACATCTGCCATGAATTCATGGTGTGACTTCAGACTGGGATGCTCAAAGATCACAGCCCTACAGCATTGCACCATTGTACGGCAACATCATGCCCTGCAGCTCACTGGCACAGCAAAGTGATGTCAAACAACACAACATAGCTTTATAGCCCTGTAACACAGCAAAGCCCAGATGGAACATGACTTCCTACATGACCAAAGGCATGTACAAAGACACGATGGGCACGTGCTACATGGTCAGTGTGCATGTCAGTGTATTTGCTGCAGTGCCGTAGAGCTTGCTGCAGAGTGCCCTCCCGCCTGCATGCGTGTGAGCGAGTAAGCAGCAGCAGCATGACTGTAATTGGAGTGGGCGGGCCGGCCAGCGTGCCCGTGATGAGGAGTGCGGGGGCAAGAGGGAACTCGGCTGGCAAGCCAGAGGCAGCAGTCCTTCAGAGCTGCCAGTAACTAAGGCAACTGGGAGGAGGGGAGCCAGAGAGTCTACAAACGACCATAAGCAGCGACCCAAAGCCAGAGTGGTAACAGCTGGGACGCCAACACCCAAGGCCCGTTATAAAATCTCTGCCAGTTTGAATCCCGTGGTTGGCCGAGTGATCATATCATCGGTGCCCCTTAAGAACAGCTTCAGTCTTACTTAAACCATGACCACAAAATCACCCGCTGTGCCAACCTTTCCTGCTGGTACTGATCCAGATTTGAGTTTTCGGTTCGGCCTACACAACAGAGATGGCAGTGATCTGTCAAGAGGACAAGCTGAGCATTAATAATGCTGCTGACTGGCCATTGAAGGTGTCACTCATTTTTAAGCTTGGAACTGCTCTCCCACGCCTGTGAGATGTAGAAGCGATAGGTGGGCTATAATATATTTAGCACTCAGGGTGGTGTTTGAACAATCAGCAGGAATGTGATGTTACTTCCCCTTCCCCTCATAATTACACTATATGGCCAAAAGTAGACACTCTTTTAATTAGAGTAACCAATTGCTGACACAGGTGTTTAATTAACCAAACAAACACAATATCCTGCAACAAACATTCATAGCTGAATAGCCTTTTGTACAGAAGTTACTTTTCACTTGGCACTGTCTTTGGATGCTATCTTTCTAACAGGTCTGTTGGTCACATTTTCTTATTTGTTTTTTATAGCCACATAGTGAATTGTTAGTAGTTTGTTAGGTGCTTGTGTTCTTTGTGTTGGCTTAAGTTTATTTTTGATAGTTTGGGTTTGCTGGGACTTTATTTTTGTTGTATTATTTTTGTAAATGTCAAAAGCCTTCCTGCGTTCTCAAGCCCGGCCTGCTCGGTCCCTCACACCTACACACACGCAACTCCTGGGAAAGAGCTGTCACTCTCATTTTACCAGAAATCTGCGGAAAGACAAGGTGTACTACTCCACGATGCAAGCACAGTTACTTTGGATATCATTTGTATGTACAGAGTGTCTCAGAGAGTGTGTGTCTGTGTCTGCTGTCCCCACTGCTGTTAATGACACTGGGGCACAAGTCGCATTCGAGCTGCCAGAAGGGGCCGACGCCCTGGGGCCTCCACTCTGAGGGCACGAGGTCTGAGGCTCCAGGGAGAAGCCAAGGAAGTATAAAAAGGAGATCTGAAGCCATAAGCTGTATCTGCTGCTCTGGCATGGTGGCCTTCTCACGATTTTATTTGATAAATAGCTAAACCTTTAATCATCCAATGCAAAAGAAGCTCCCAGGAGAATCATTAGTGCAGTACAGTACCAGCAAAAAGTCAGGACACACCTACTGAAAATCATTTCCTTTCAACAAGGACTCCAAAAAGTCCTCAAGTACACCTCAAGATTATAAAATAAGTGTTATCTTATGAAGAAGAAAAGAGACGGAGTTCTGTGACTGAAGACCTTGCCCCACAATTTCCTAACCTGAACCATATAGAGCTGGTTTGGGATGATTTGGATTGCAGAGTAAGAGCAAAGTATTCAACTTGTGCCTAGAACTTGTGGAAACTCCTTCAGGAGTCTTGGAGAGGCATTCCAGGTGGATACATCTGGAAGCTGCCCGAAAGAGTGCCAGACGTCTGCAGCCCTGTCATCAAAGTAAAAGGGGTCTAAAATTTGAGAATATTTTGAGATGTCTCTAGGTCATTACTTTGGCCTTTTATTTTACTACAAGGTGAATAGCAGCTAAAACAGAGACAAATGCATTAGAAGCAGGTGTGTCCAGACTTTTGACTCCTCCTGTATATATATGATGCAGTGTGTAGGGTGCAGCCCGTAATCAGAAGGGTGCCAGTTCAAATCCCGGGGTCAGCAGAATGATCATATTACTGTGTGCTCCTGAGTGAGTCCCTCAACTGCAGCCTCTTCAGGAACTGGCTGAGCCTGTTCTCTGAATTGTACATTGCTTTGGATAAAAATGATTACTAAATAAATAAGTAAATGCATTTGCAATTAGAATGCAGAGACCCAGCAGACGTGGTTCAGTTTTAGCTGTGACAGCATCATCACAGCCCTTGATAAATGTCACTGGCTGTCACTACCAGAAGGAATGAAGCGCCATGGAGCAGAAACAGACTTGAGAACTTTTCTTGAGTCAGTCTTCGTTGACCACTGACGTCGCTCCCCATTATATGCCTTGCACAACAATGCCAAGTAGAATGTTCAACATAAATTACTCCAGCTAAGATGTCAACAGTGTACAAATGAATCATTTGACTGAAAGTTGATAATGATATGCTACCTAGGTCATTTGAGATAAAGTGCAGTAATAAAAAAAAAAACAAAAATCCAAAACAAGCGTAAATGCCATCTTAGCAAAGCAGCACACGGCTCAAACAGAGGGGTGTCCAAGGAGCCTCACGTTTCACTGGCAGCCGACGGGCACGTGGAGGATGATTCTGGGCCACATGCCACCTGGTGCTGCCACCTCCGCGGGGGCAGGGTATTACTCATCCTCTGTCCCATCCCTCTGCAAGCAGGTGCTAATGCGGTCACGTGCCCGGCTGACACGTGGCTCCTTTGGCAGGCAGGAGTCCAGGCCTTTTAGAGCACCGTGTGCCACGTTCTGAGCGTGCCATGAGAAATGTGAGTGGACCCTCTGGTGCCTGAGGTCAGATGCGGAGCTAGACTTTTATTTAAGGGGGGGGGGGGGCAAAGGGTGAGCAAGGGTTTCTCGGAGGGGTCCATATATATATGATAAATGAAGGAAAAAAATATTTTTCTCATCACACTCATAATAAACAATGAGTTTGTAAATGTTTGTTGAATAAACACAACAAACATTTACAAAATCATAAACACCAATCATAAAGACCAAGCCTAGTCTAATTAATTTAATTAATGAATCTAGGCAGCTAATTAAACCCTCACATTACAGTATAGTGAAGTTGATTCAAAACTTTAATATGACATGAATAGCCTGCTTACATGCAGTAGAAAACTAATGGCTGGTTGTCCACATACTGTATACACTTACCACACAGACGTCAAGCAAGGGCTTGCTTTGTTAAAATAATAAAATAACACTATCATTCAGCATGCGCACTAAAACGTACGTACAAAGACGCTGTCTAAAAGACGATCTATATCAGCGTGAGCAGGACTCGTGGCTAATTTAAGCGAGACATGGAGCAGACAGTGCGCAACGCTTTCATGCTATTTTTTATGTACTGCAAGTGTGTGACCACCTCTCATTAGGAAGGTAATACAGTGTAATATGTTATATATACCTGCTTAACTCCTGCTGTTATCAATACCGCGAGTGTGTTTTGGACCATGTAGGAACGCGCGCCGCTGCCAGAGCTTTTAGCCAATGACATGTCAGTCGGCAGCTCACACAGGGTCCTGCTGCGCCGGGATGCCTTCAGGGCCACTCAGAAATTACGGCTTTCCACTCAAATCTTTGCCCCGATCTCCTCATTGATATATTTTAATGTTAACCATTTCCAGTGGGGTGGCCCGAGGGGTGGCAAGGGCTCTGTTGGGGGTAGGAATAGCCACCCCTTTAGCTCCACCCCTGCCTGAGGTCTGCAGTTAGCTTGAAGTCACACTGCTGTCAAAGCTATGGGGTAATACCTAGCTGCCGCTGCACTAATGTCTACTGTCTACACTGTGTCATGCTATTAGCTAAACCCATTATTTAGCAAGTCTGTGTGTCACTTGTTCTGCTTGCATGTCAAAAAAGGGAGTGAGAGGCCGGCAACTGATAGAGGTGCATCTATGTTACATCTGACGCAGATACAGCAATCCTGTTGTAATCGTGCATCTTTATTAAATGTCAGCCTGGGCTCATTAAAAATATATTCTTTCATCAAGTCGATCTCCTTTAACACTTAAGAAGGGTAGGGCTTCCTCTGCTCTGCGATGTTGTATCTCAGTAATCAGCACAGCGCCCGCAGCGTTCACACCCCTGTTAGCACGAACGCCTGCTGGTGCACGCAGGGGGCTGTTGTTCAGGGCACCTCCGCAACAGGATGAGCCTGATGAGATTGGTGTCATGGATGGCGAGAGGACAAGCCCGACTTTCCTCATGGTGGCATACACCCCTAGGGTTACCATGTTAGGTGAGATGAAAAAGAGGATCAGAATATTAATGACTTTCATGTTCTCTGACAAATCAGATGCTTCTCTCATGAATATTAATATGTTTTCTCGAATTGCCCTGTAAAATGAAAACTTGCGTCCAGGGAAACCCGGATGTCCGGCAACCGTACAGTTAACTCTCATTTTACAGACTACACAGAAGGAACGTGATATGTGTATACAAGTTTTATTTTTTAGCAAAAGTTTCAAACACTAAGTTAGAGTTTGTTGGACTTCAAGCAAATGACGTAATTCACCGTTCATACAAAAACAAAAGTGTCAAAATGCCAATGGTTTCCGGAAGTTGACATCACTCGTGAGCGGTGTGACATGTAGGGATGTGCATATCATTTCATTTTTAAAGTAAACATATACACAAGCCTTGCAAATGCTGTGTGATGACAATGACTGGCTGCTGTACATTGAAAATTGGTGCGTTTTTCTTCAATTTCCAACACTGGGTCATATGGACTGAAGCACTAAACCTGGACAAAGAGGCAATTTTGGAAAAACCGCCCGGATGCCCAGACAGGGGCCTAAAAGGAGGAGGTTCCCGAGAAAACCTGTATATATGGTATCCCAATGTAGGCCAGCCTAAATCCCACCCACCCTCCAAGTATGCCCTAGTACAAACATATTCTGGTGATTTTCCACTGACATACAGGAACCGAGCCATACTTGACTCATTCTGCAAAGAGACACTAGTCACAGCGCGGTTCCAGCTCGCTTCAGTTTGCCACTGCAGAAGGGTCGATTCGGTAAAGGCGTTGCCGGGTTTGGAGACAGTGATGTAAAACCGAAGGGATACATTTTGCAATTTGATGCAGTTTGGATCATTTACACATGATTTAATATGTGCTAAATTACTAACTTTCTAGCACATCTGTGATAGTCCCCGTGTTATCAAAACATAAAATGCCAAACTAGCATTCGCTTGAATATATTCGGTTCAGCTGTTCTACAGTACTTTTTTTGAGAAGGAGTTTGGACATTTTCAAGTTCCGAAGTATCAGGAATGCATCAATACATCACAATATGTGATGCTACTAATAATCAATAATATATAGAATATGCCTTTTTTCTTTGGTATTGCCATTCATTTTGACCAATCAGATGGCAGTGACACCACCGGCCTGGGTTAGTTGCACTTTCGGCCCTGCTAGTAAGCAGGGATATGTCGGCATGGTTACAGCTTGGGGAGGGCTTGGGTAATGCCCGAATACTTGACAATGGAAAACCACCAGTTCACCGTATGACTCGGGTCCGGCTTGGTTCTTTGTGGCAGTGGAAAAGTGCCGTTCTTTTCAGGTTTTTCCCAGTGTGAATCTCTTCTCCCCACATTTTTTATTAATATTAATACACTCTGCTAGGCCGATGGTGAGCCAATGCAACATAATTTCGCTCTGATGTGCACTAACCAGTGTATGTTCTGAATGACAATAAAACTAGCTATTCTATTCTATTCTAGTTTGGCAAACTACATGTCTGACTATAGTCTTGCAGCGTCGCTTGCAGCACAACAAAGGCTGCTAACCCAAACCTTCCAAACACAACACAGTGCCAAGCAATTGTACTGGGGGGGGGGGGGGGGGGATTTAAAACCAAAA
>JAODUD010000040.1:1388872-1400801 GCA_026784285.1 Stomatorhinus walkeri | reverse complement strand
CCACTGCTCTCATTCTGACTGAGCGAAAACACCACAGTGAATGAATCCAAGCAGTCTGAAATGGTCCCCGTAAGGCTGGCATTCAGTGAGAAGATAAAAGCCCACGGACGCTTTTTTCCTTCTTCTTCTTGAAGCAGCGCTCTCTCCGACTCCCGTCCCGCAGCTCTGGAGTGCTCTCGCAATGCCCGCCGTGACCTCAATCTGCCAGCCGGCGCTGAATGCACAGCTGCCCCTGGGCCCCTGCTATCTTGTTTGGTCCCCGTCATTGATAACAGGCGGCTGAAACAGTTTGGCTTGAAACAATCGATACCGTGTGAGAACTCGCCATGCAGCCGGTTCCCAGAAATGCCAAAGGAGCTTCGCAGAGCCGCAGTTCTTGCTGGGGCTTCAGAAGGGGTCAGTTTGTGCCAGGTGCCCCTGGGAGTAGTTCAGGGGGGGTAAGCAAAAAACTCCATGTACCCTGATTGTCCTTCTGTTCCGGACCTCTTACCCATGTTTATTATCACTGTCATTATTTTTATTTTCAGTGGTCCCCGGCATTTGTCCTTATCTCGCTATACTGTAGAGGCAGAATGTGGGCTGGTTCTCTCCAGGTCCACTTGCTTTCTCTCACCAGTGATTTGCTTATCAGACTCATTGATACTTTGTCTATTGCTTGTCGTCAGTTAGATTTTTCCATGAATAGTCACATTGGTTATGTTTGCACATTAAAAAGAGAAAATGCTTATCGTTTTAGAGTCACTTATAAATGATGCACAGCCTCTGGTGCTTTTTCATGACCCTTAACATAAACCTTTCAACCTCAATGAACCATTCATGTACATATGTGAAGGATTTAAGCCCCCCCCCCCCCCATTGGCTAGTGTCAGTGTACTGCTGGGTCTAAAATCAAGGCCAATAGCATGTAGCCTTTGTACAGAAAAAACACCTGGTTCCTGGTTGTGGTTCACAAACAGTATGTATGCGTAACATGTTAATCATTGTGAATCAAAAAGAGGCTGGTATGTGTCCTCTGGGTGTGGGGTGGGGCAGGCGACATGGAGCTGGGGGGCATTCTGCAAACGAATGGCAGGGGGCAGGCAGCGGCGCCACATCTGCCCCGATGATGAGCCTGTGCCTGAATGGGCTGCTAAGCCGATGACACGAGCATTATCTCCCCACACTCATCCCTGCAACAGAACAAGCTTTCTTCACAAATTTGTTCAGGCCACCAGCTCCCTGCATCTTGGTACGACCCCTTTCCCCAGCAAAGGGCACTAAAGATCATGGCACTGTCTAAGGCACACTGGAATAACATGGATATGTTCGCTATTCACACCCAAGGCCTTGAATTTCCTTAAGAAAACCAGCCTCCTTTGCACAGGTCCTGCAGACTTCCTCTGCATCTCCATTCCAGTCCAGCCTGTCACTCTTTTATTGCGGTTTCAGTTCATACCAAGCCTGTGCTTCTGCCTTAGCTGGGGTTGCCGGTTGGTGTTCAGTGCAATAAAAGAGAGATATTAAGATGTTGCTTGATTTGCATGGGTTGCTTGGTGAAGTAACTAGAGGGCAGCTCCCACACCTTTGTTTGCCTGTAATGCAAAGTGTGGTGGGTCTTCAAAGCCCTGCATGAGTGCTCTAAGATGCTGGAAGTCCTATCTCAAATATTTACATTATGTCACTTGTCTGTGGTCTTGGAACATCGACGTGTCCCTCTGTGGCTGTGATTCTGTGAAGCTCATAGAGTACACTCCTGGTGTATCCCTCTGAGGCCATGATTCTGTGAAGCACATTAGGAGTTAATTTCTGACATGTTCCTTTGTATCACTGTTCATCTAGGGACAGAACATTCCATTCTGCTAATGAATGTTTTAAAGAAATGCATTGTGACGCGTAGTGCATCTGAAGGGTAGGTATAACTTCCGCTGTTGTTGAGGTGATTTTCCATTTAGTCACACTGCCATGAAAACCTTCTGGTTGTACATCAGTCCTAGAATTAGGACTCACAGCTCTCCTGGATTCTCCTCAATGTATCCTTCCTGTTCCTTAAGGGTATTCGAAGACAACGTCCCTCGAAAAAAAATGCATATTTTAAATGAGGTAAGCAAAAGAAGGATGCCCCCCTCCACACGCACACACACACACACCGAGTTCAGTGAGGCGAGAATCGCTGTGTTGGGCATTTGAGACAGCTGTGTGAAGTCATTTTCTAGGGCCGTGAGTGGGAGAGTGGCTAGGATTAGGTGTAGGCCCTGAGCCGGAAAAAGGCCGTCTGGGAGGGGGCAAGGCCCACCCCCCCCCCCGCCAGACGCCTCAGCCTTTCTGTGTGGATTAAGCATGCAGTTTACGTTGCTGCATTAAAAACTCTGAAATGGCCCCCTTGCACATGTTCCTCCCCTCTGCTCCCGTTGCTTTTATGTAAAAATATGAAAAGTCGGGGGGAGTTCAGCGCCTTGTGTGTTTTTATCGCTAGGAATGATAAACGAGCATGATTGCTGCCATGCTGATGGAAATGTGATGTCACTATGCTTGCACCTGCGACCTTATGTTATGGGCGCCTCTTAGAATTCTGGGAATTTTGTCAAACATCCCTTCAGTGAATGGGTCCTTCGCAAACCATCATGAACCCCCCCGGGTGCCTGTTGTCAATGTCCTATTCCACGTTTTGGGCTGAGGGTCCTTCTGGTCCCTGGACCCATTTCCCTGCTTGTGGTGTAGACCTGAACCTCTTCCAAGCTGCCTGGACCATAGTACCCTGTGCGGTGACCTCTCACATTAGTCATGTAAGGATAGGGCTCAATGTGACCGAGTTAGATTGGTTTTGTTCCTGCACCTAGGTCTGCGTTTCTGCAACCAAAGGGGTCCACCTGCTTTCACTAGAGGTTCAGTAAATACGGGGGTCCATGTCTGGCTGAGAGGATTAGTGTGTCTGTGACCCGAAGACCACTAGTTCAAATCCTAGTATCAGCAGAATTATGCCACAATTGGGCCCCTTAGCCCAAGAAAGAGATACATCTCTTCAGGGAAAAACTTCTGCTAAATAAATAACATGTAAACAAGTACTTGAAATGAACCCCCCCCCCCCCCCACAGCAGTGGGTCAGGCTGGCTCTGGTGTTTTGTCCTTCCATTTTGATACATCCATCTCCCTAGCCTTCAGTAAGGAAGCTTCACCCCCCGCTCCCCACTCCAATAACCAAACGGTCTCATTTTATACTGGAAAAAGATTGACTGTATACAACAGATGAGTGGTCCCCCCCCTGCAGAGGCATGAACGAGTGAATCCTCTGTAGACGTGGTATGTCACAGTGAAGCTCTGCCCAACCCCCCGCCTCACAGCAGTTAAATGCTAAGAGGTCTTTGCTGCTGTTTCACAGTGATGCTCTGATCTGGAAGAACAGGCTGCTTGTTGTGGAATTTCAGTTGCTGGGGGAAGAGTCACTTCACAGATGTTCACATTATGCATTTACTGTGGGTCATGTGGGAAGATGAGCTTGTGACTGAAAGGACTCCTGAGCCTATGATGAGCATTATCTTCCCATTACCCTTGTCTATTCCCCTCTGTTCCCCTGACAATCAGTGTTACCCCACATTTCTGTTCCCGTGATGATCAGCATTACCTCAGGACTCTGTTCCCCCAATGATCATCGTTACCCGGGGCACTGTCCCCTTGGTGATGAGCATTAACTTTGGGCTGTGTTCTGTTAACAATCATTGTTAGCCCAAGCCTTATTGCCCTGACAATCATCGTTACCTGGGGCTCTGTTCCCTTGACAGTCAGTGTTAACTTGGGGTTCTGTTCCCCCAACGATCAGCATTAACTCGGGGTTCTGTTCCCCTGAAGATCAGCATTACCCGGGGCTGTGTTCCCCCAACGATCAGCGTTAACTCCGGGTTCTGTTCCCCTGAAGATCAGAGTTACCTGGGGCTCTGTTCCCCCAACGATCAGCGTCAACTTGGGGTTCTGTTCCATTAATGATCAGTGTTACCCAGGGCTCTGTTCCCGCAATAATCAGTGTTAACTCGGGGCTCTGTTCCTCTGCCACGCTCACTCTTTATTATAACACGTTAGTGGGTTGCACTGAGCTCCACCGCTCAGTAATTTTACGATGCCCTGCTGCAAGTGCATGCTGGTTTTATATGCACGGATACCGCTCTTCTCTGTATACCTTCTGGTGTTTTACATACAAATTGCATTCTGGGTAGCGCATCTATCATACTGTGTCTCACTTTCAGTTAACTTTCAAAGGATGAATACACAATATACTGAATACCCTATATGAGTATAGTTTAAAGTACCCCTGTCTCTGCCATTATGGTCCAGGAATAATTTCAGCCAGTGCTTCATACTACGCCACATTCAGGGAGGTCAGATCTGCCCCGCAGCAGAGACAGTCACGTTTGCTGGGGTTATGCTGGACGAGCTGAGGTGCCTGAGCAGAGCAGAAAGCCTGAGCCGACGCTGCGCAAGTGAGATATTCTGTGTGTCAGCAATCGCAGGACATTGATTGGTGACACGGGGAGATATGGTCCTCAAGAGGAAAATCATAGATAACAAGGGAATCTGTGCGAATGGGGGGATAGATCCATATATCTGCCATTTGCTGGGTGTTGCTCTGTTCTCTTTCTCTCTACCTAGTCCCCGCTTTCCTGGGTGCACAGGAAGGGCCAGCTTTGAGGTATTGTGTGCATGGGCTCCTGGTGCATTGTGGGAAGAGGTGGTGAATTACCGGCCCCTGTGTGACTGGTTACTCAGAAACAGAACATGTTTTTTTGTTTTGTTTTAATGTGTGTGTGTGTGTGTGTGTCGGCTCAAGGCAAATGCCTGTATTCTCCAAATATTTCATTCTGAAGTTCCCTGGTGAAAATCAATTTGTGTATCCACTGTCATTCTGTGGGGGTGATGTTCTTTTTGACAGCTCTTCCAATACAATATGATATTGATTAAAATAAAATGAAATTGCAAATTGCAACTAATGCAAGATGTAACAGTCACTTAAAATGTTTCCATTGCGAAATGCAAGGTGTTTTTGCATGCAATCCAACTGCAGTACATTTTGAAATATAATTATAATTAGCAGTTTAATATTTTTAAAGAATATATTCATTAAAGATCTCCCTCACAACATGTAAAGAAATATAGCAAACCACGTGGCACCCTGATGGTTAAACTTGTTCTCCCATGATGTTGCAAAGTAGCGATAATTATAAGCTGATTTTTGTGGGTAATTATAATTTATTATTATTTTTAATCTCCTTCCGTGAAGTGGAATGCAAACTTGGGGTGCGAGGTCAGCTGCCGGAGGTGTGCCGCCTGCTAGCGTTTGTTAATTAACACATTAGGAAGTGTCTGGCGGTGCAATGGTATCACCATCAAGTCCCATTCCTGGCTGGGGCGGGGTGCAGGCTCTAACACAAAGCCCTGATTCACAATCGGCACCAGGGCTCTCAGGATTTGTGAGCTGCATGCGAATCTGAGTACCGCATCATGCAATGGGAGAGGAGGAAAGGCTGTTGGTCGACGCACGTGGGTGAGAGGTTTGAAAAGGCGCTTGGGCCATGCTGACTAACTGGCCTGGGGAAGAGAACAGCCACCCATGGTTCCTCCAGGTCTTAAACAACAGCCGGGCAGCCTTGAGTAGGAAACGGCCACCCAGTTGTCCGGTACAGCCAGGGATTTATCTCTGTTGATCAGCTTTGGGAACTGAAATGTTGCCTGTGGTGGTGACCAGAGTCTCGGGCATGTGACATGGCCTGATGTGCCCCCCAGAGGCAGACCCGAGCATCTGGGGCGGGGGGGGGGTTGTGCTCTGCCTGTAGACGGCAGGATTGTGGGACCATGAAGCGGAACGCTGTAATCCATCGCCCCCACACGCAGGACACGGACATAACCCTCAGAGACACTTTGCCCACCCCCCCATCCTGTGTCCTGGATTTTTTTCATTAAGTGCTCTGGGGCCATCAGGAGGGTATAATGTCCCACTCCGTTGCCCTTGTCATTTCATCCGTTTGCTTCCCCCACCCCACCTCATGACCTCCATCAGCACAGTCACCCCTCCTCGCCTCCACTGCATTTGAAAGATGCCTCCCTGCTCCCTCTGCTCCTGCAAAACAAAGGAAACCCATCCAGCCGGCCATCCCCTGCATGCCATCTCACTGCAGATCTCACATCAGCTCATTATTCCCTTTCATCTATCCCTGGGATGGTTTGATAGTTACAGTCTAACAATATTAACCAGCCACACAAAAATCCTGAGGGGTCGTCAGCATTGGTTGTTGACCTGCCTTAAGAAACTAGTTCCGAGTAATTTAGTCTGCAGTTGCACAACCTTCTTAACTAAGAACACATAACACAAAATATATCTTTCAGAAGCATCCCTGTGAGACGTCACTCTCTCACCTGAAGGTCAGTGTTACAGGGACAGTACCTGAGCTGTAAGGAAAGCGGGAGTGTGGGGCTGGTTAGGGCTTTCATTCACGTCTCTGCCTTTCTACCCTTGTACTCAACCAGACGCCTCCAGTAATTGTACTATCAAACAGATTACTTTATTTCTTTCAAAGGAGAAACAAGTGTCCCAAGTGATACCAAATCTGGCTGCTCCAAATGAAACACTGCTAGAAAGAAATAAAAATATTAGCCTTATTGCTGACATTTCCAGCAGCGTTGTTGCGTAATGTCAAGGTCTTCAAATTGATGTCACATTGTCACATGTGCCTATAGCCTCGATGGCCCCTGCCCCTCTCCTTTGCCATGTTTATTTTGTATAGCCTGTTGTCATGGTAACCCACTCACCAGGGAGCCGCAGACTGGCGCGTGGTTGCATTCTCGTGGCAGTTGCACGGTTACGTCAAGACACAACTGCGAGCACCTTTGCTGATGAACGCGAGTGACGGGCTCAGATCACCAGTGACATCCCCACCAATGAGGAGACTGCCAACGGCGCCTCCAGGTGGTGCGTTGATGCAGTGCCGCCTATCAGGAATCCCCCAGGCTGACATTTACAAGGCCACCACCGAGCGATTAACCCGCACTTGTTGGCATTAAGTGCCGGCAGTGTTAAAAGAAGCCGGTTTGTGGGCGGTGGGATCTGGAATGAAATGGGACTCTGCATGTCCCCCCCCCCCCCTGCATGCATTGCTACGGGAACAAACATGCGCACGCAGAATAATAGCTGATCTGTGCAGCAGGGCAGAATGAAGTCATCCCCCCTCCCAGCCAGTCTGGAAGCAGCCTGTCAGACTGGTCTATCATACATGTGCAACTAGTAAAGAGAGTGAGTCCTGGGGAAGGCTCTCCAGAGGTGAAATTAGTCGTGAAATTAAAAAAAATGTTATAACTTAAACATGCAGCAAGCTCTACAAACCTGCAAAGAACTGAGGATCATCAAGGCCTTTGTTCATCAAACGCAGAGACAGACGGTTTTAGTCAAACCCCATTTCAGAGCCAGTGCTCCAGCTCACCCCCTGGTGGTTGTGACTAAGGGTGGCCCACACCTGCCTGGCATATTCCCATCGACGCTGCTCTATTTAAAGCCATTTATTTATGGTTCAAATAAAGGGAGCGAGCTCATGGGGCAGGAATAACGGGCTGTATGGCTGGCTGACAGGTATGCCCACCCCCTAGCAGCCCCGTAGGGGACCCAACGCTAGAGCTGAGGCTGGGGGTGGGGGGTGCTGGGCGGCTGGTTAGAAATACGGTTAACTCACCCCACCTGAAATGCTTCCCCACGGCTGATGGTCACGTGAAAGTGGGCCAGTCTCCACGCCGCCTGCTTCCCGAGGGCCACACGGAACATTCCAGCATGTTCCTGGAACCTTCCTGTGAAACGCAGAGCTCGCCTGTGCGGTTGCTGTGTCCCGAGGTCCTTCCGCGGAGAGCTCTGACCAGCGATGATTGCGAGGCTTCATTAAGGCTTCGCAATAATGAAACACAATCACACGTAATCAAAGCGTCCGCCACTGTATTACCGGGACAATAGACAGCCTGATTGTTACCTCATGCCAGCCGACAAAAGAACAATGGGAAATCTTAATAATAAATCATGTGTTCTAATTTCTCTCTTGTTTAAACATATGTTCTACTTTTAAATGTACCCTGTCAAGTGAGGTGATTCATTTGGGGGAAACTTTTTAATAGAGCCTGTGGTGTTAATATGTAATGAATGTAACAGGCAGACAGACTGGTGCTAAGGGTACGGAGGGGCTGTTTCAGGAAGGGTGGTGTTGGGAACATGTCATGGCTAAGAGGTGAAGACCAGGGTCTGGGCAAAGAGAAGCTGGGGAGAAGCTTTGGAGAACATATATGGGCTGTGGATGGAGAGAGGAACTGGAAAGTGAGACCTCCTACAGAAATGAACATAAATGATCCAATTTGTAAGTGTTCAGGGGTGCCTCACTGGCAATTGTTAGGCTATAGCTTCTCACCATGAAAAGGTTTCGTATTTTTAGGGGGGGGTGAGAGGTCATGTAGGGTCCTAATTGGTTGGTACCCCTCGGTCCTGGTGTCCTGTTGAGGGAGGATTGTGTCAGGTCAATCTATACCGCAGTCGATGGTGGTCTCCCTCAGGGAGAAATGACGTTTGATAAGCCTAACCCCCACCCAGCCCGTTACCATAAGTAACCAAACAAAATACTAGACTTATGGAATTTTTATTTATTTTTGTTATTGTAGTCAGAGATTTCTATAAAATTGAGGTCATCCTTGTGGGGACTGAAAAAATGTCCCCATAATGTCAGAATAACAGGTTTTTATCACATTGTGGGGAAATCTGCCCCCCACAATGTAATCATTACAAACACACACACAGACACACACACTAATTCCACATATGCAAAAAACACACTCTGCCTCCAGAGATGACCTGAATCTTCGTACCTCCTCCATAACTTAACATAACAAACACAGCAGAAATATAGACAGCCCCACCCCCTGAGGCCCCTCCACTCTTAGCTCTCACTCTCAGAGGAAAATACTATAGGGAGCACTGTGTGTGTGGGGAGGGGGGTCCTTTAAAATATATCCTGAGGTACTCAAGATGCCCCACCCTTAAAATAGTCAAAAATCAAACACACACAAACAATGATTCCTGCAGGTAATGACTTAAAAGCTGTTTCATGTGTGCTTTCACATCAAAACACCGGAGATGATGTGAGGTTATATTTGTATGCTAAGGAAGCTGCTATTGTGACAGTCGTCAGGATGAGAGCCCTTTGCTGACAGTGATACCAGGAAAACAGAGGCTCGCTGTACACATCAGAACCTTCCAGGGCGTTTCATGCTGCTGTTCAGGTCGGATCACCCAACAAATTGATATTAAAAGCGACTTTACCTGATCCAAGGTTTACCAGAAGCCAAGAGTACTTTCAATCTTATCTCAACTGAAACGAGAGCTGATTAGCACTAATGAAACGTTACTGATTTTGAAGCAGAAGAGGCTTAACTTGTGCTGTGTGATGATGTCGGGGGGTGGGGGGTGGGGGGGGTCATTGGCCCCCTCAGGGCACTGACATCACAACAAGCATAAAGAACAGCAGATGTCCTGTATAAACCATTAAACACTACTGTTCTTAGAAACTACCAGAAGAACATTATGCATGAGCCACAGGCACGGTCAGAGACGTCAGTTGGTGACTTGGTCACAATCGGGGATGTCACCCCGACACTCGCATCCCTCAGGTACTAAGAGGAACTGTTTCTTCTGCTTTCCATCTAAGCTCTTCTAAAACCTGATAACAAGCCCCACGGAAAGAGCAAGAGCCCTACGAAGATGGCCAGAAGTTCGAGTTGGAAGGCGATAGGCTCGGCAGAATGTGGCTCTTCCAGCCAAGCTATGTCCACCCCCTCACATCTCACTGCTTCAGATCAGCAACATGTGTCGGAGACAGAAGTTTGACAAACCAGGGAGGAGTTTCAGAGACACTCTGTACCCGCTCCAGGGTACTGTCACTGCAGGCTAAACCCGCGCTCACCGAGAAACACCGATCGCCAAAATGGTGGTTCCTGATTTGTAGGGGCTGGCAGCTCACGCGTGTCAAAATTGCTGGTCCTCCTATTTGGTGGCATGGCAACCTGGAACGATTCCCAGGGACAGCTGAGGAAATGCTGAAGAACCGCTGAGAGATCACCTTCCCCCAGATGAGATCATTACGTTCGTGTTACCCAAAATCCCACCCATGGAGGTGGATGTAAGCCATAGTTCATCCATTCACCCAACCAACTTCCATAGGTGTTTACAGGGTTGCAGTGAACTTGCAGTGCATATCCTAAGCAGTGGAGTCCGAGAGGGGGACACTGGTCCCTCACAAGTCACACACACACACACACAGATCACACACCAAGGGCATGGGGGAACATGCAAGCAGTACATGCCAAAACCTGTGTGAACATGCAAGATGCACATGTGAAAACCCATGAAAACATGGGGGAAACATGGGGGAAAACATGGGGGAAACGTGGGGGAAACGTGGGGGAAAACATGGGGGAAATATGGGGAAACGTGGGGAAAACATGGGGGAAATATGGGGAAACGTGGGGGAAATATGGGGAAACGTGGGGAAAACATGGGGGAAACGTGGGGGAAACGTGGGGAAACGGAAAACTGCATAGAGCTAAAAACCTGTGTGAACATGGATGGGATTGACAGGCGCAGCTACAGTGGTGAGACTGCAGGGATGATCCCGGCTCACACAGCTGCAGCTGGTTTTGTGTCATGTTCCTTCCTGTTTATTTAGCATTAATGATCCCATGTCTTCCCAATTTTTTGTTTATTAATCTTCAATATCAGACATTTAAATTCTTTGGTAAATAAATGGTCCTTTCTTAAAGATAATTTATTAACTGGTTAATATTTTATTAACATATTAATAAGACCTTAACTATAATAGCGGTAAAACATTAAGACTAATTTGATCGTCAATTGCAATTATTTGTGTGACAATTAATACTCAACTACAATTTAATGAGCCATACAGGCCTAAGAGGAGAGCAATTATGTGTGTTTATACAGTGTGTGTGTGTGTGTTATGTATATATTACATGGCAGGAACCAAATGTCCCCACAATGTGATAAAATCCTGTTATTTTGATGTTGTGAGGACGGTTTTTGGGTCCTCACAAGGGGAAACCCAATTTTATAATAATCTGTGACTGCAATCAAAACCTAAAAATCTTGTATTTTGTTTGGTTACTTATGGTTATGGTTAGGGCTGGGTAGCGGTTAAGGGCATCATTGTTGGGATTAGGGTTTTTCCCATGGAAATGAATGGAGAGTCCCCACAAAGATATGAATACAAACATGTGTGCGTGTGTGTGCGTGTGTGTGTTTCTGAGGCCGAAAACCTTTTAGAACTGCCTCTCCCCTTCTTGTTGCTGTAGTGACTGGGGAAGGGGGGGTAGTGATGCACAGGCCACACTAGACTCCGGCTGACTGGGGCCCATCGATTGCACAGGTTTGATTTATTGATCGATCTCCCTCCCTGGAAGGCGGAGCTAATCACTAGGTGCTCATGAGCGGTGGGGGCCGATTCGCATTGCCCGGCCCCCCTGCTGGCCCCCTGGCCCAGGGCTGCATGTCCTCCTGCATGTATTTTTATTATTATTAGTGTGTGTGGTGATGGGGCAGGAGGGCTACAGTCACTAGGCAGAACAGAGTGAATCCATAAATTGATGGAATCCAAAGCCTCCGGCATCGATTAGCGCCGCAGCAAACAGCCGCGTGCCGGACGCACTGCTTATTTTTAGCCAAAGATTCTGTTCGCTCAGCAGCTATTCTGCTGATGCCGTCACAGTCCCAGACATCTGCCTTTGATCGCAATTAGATGCGATGCAAAAGGGGAAGTAATACCCACCCACACACACCCCCCAGCTTGTCCACCCCGGTTTTTCCGTTTTCTGTCTCGGCCAAATGCACACTTCACCGGCGGATTCTCTCTGTGTCTGTTCAACGCCCAAC
>JAODUD010000040.1:1358359-1370602 GCA_026784285.1 Stomatorhinus walkeri | reverse complement strand
ATGCCTGCCATCTCCTTAAATGCGACAGACTTACGTTGAGGGGTGTATATAACACAAGCTCAAATGCCTGCCATCTCCTTAAATGCGACAGACTTACGTTGAGGGGTGTATATAACACAAGCTCAAATGCCTGCCATCTCTTTAAATGCGACAGACCCACACTGGCGGGTGTATTTAATACAATCTCACACCCCTGCCGTCCCCTTAAATGCGACAGACCCATGTTGGGTGTAATGTCAGGTCCTTCTTAACCTCAAAGTGGTTTAGACGGCATGGGCCGTGTAATGTTGGGCGTATATGGTATATGTTGGGCCCCTGTGTGGCTTTGCAGCCACTTCTAATTATAGGCAATGACTGTACACCTCCACATTTACAGCAATCTGTCTTTGACAAGCACTGCGATCCTGAGAGGGAATGATATCTCTCCGTAAAATATGTATGACATTAAAAGGCCTTAAAGGTCATTACAAATTAATAATGAGTGGTTGGAAAAGAGATGTAAAAAATAGCTGCCTTGTAGTGGCAGGTTTAAATGTTTAATTGAAGATATCTCAATATAGAGCCGGACAGCCTTGCGGCGCTCTTGAGTTTTGCTGCGGGTCCTTGACTAGACATGGCCATATATTTATAACCATCCCCATATCCTGTCTGGCGTAGTCATTGCATGATGTCACGCTACTTCTGATGGGAGGGACTTATCAGCCCCAGGGGTCTCGAATGAAAATTTTGCTTTTCAAACCCTCTTTTCCTTTCGTCATCTTGGCTGTTTGTTGATCCCCCTACCCGGCTCCCGGAATATAGTGTGCTCCACGGCGCCTCCACCAGGCAGTTACCCAAGAGCGTCGGATGTCATTAATTATGCAAAACTGTCAAAGCAGGGAGCATGGAGGTGCTCCGGGCCTTTGAGCTCCAGCTCCCAGTAGAGCCCTCGTTTCGGTGGAGGGCGCACCCAACCCCACCCCCATTCACCCCCTGAGGGGTGCCATTTTTATTAGCTCTCTTTGGGCTCCGCTGCCGTCTTTAGCCTGTCAGCCGTCTCTTGCTCAGTGAACTTGGTCTCAGATATTCCCACTCTGAATCTGTGAAACCATTTGATGCCTCCGTCCCACTCCCACTCTTATAATTGTCAGCCTTCTTGACTTTCGTCAAGGGATGTGAATGTTTGACAGCATTTTATATTGTTAAGCCCGCACATCCTGCGGTTTGCGGTGCCCGTATGCGACGTTTCTCTGCCCCGCTGTGTCTCTCACCCGATGCAGCGTGACGCAGTCGCCCTTTGCTCATCTCGGGGTGACCATTTGCGGCCACAAAGATGCGACGCACGTGTTCAAGTTTCAGCCTTCGCTTCCGGTCGTTCGGCCGGCCGGCCTGCCTGCCGGGAAGCGCTCTGTGTGAAATTAAAGCTGCATGTATTCACTGTTTTTCCTGTTTGTACTGATGATGGGAATGAGTCACACGAAGAGGAAACAGCACTTCCAAAGTGTCAGTCCTTGACCAGTGGCTTCCTGCTTAGAGCAGTCCATGCTCCACCTTCACGCCGCTCTCTCTCTCTCTCTCGCTCTCTCCGTGGTTACCGGGTGCCTCGTTCCCTCATCCGTCAGCCACTCCGGAGCCTCCGTCCTGCGTGCCTCATCCATCAAGCGCTTTCCTTTTAAAAAACGGCGCAGGCAGTTGGCATGGCGTCCTGCTACAACAAAACAAAGGCCGTGCTGACACTTGTAATTAATTAGGCCATTACACATTCCACAATGATAATTGCCTCACTGGAAAGTCACCAAACTCTCTGCGTGCTGGGGGGGCGTTTGCCTGGATGGGTGGGGAGAAAGGTGGTGGCGTCGGTGGGGAGGGGCAGCATGTAAGGCAAGCGCCATCAATCATGGCAGCACACCCGCTTTCGTACAGCTGCGGCGCCTCACCTTGGCTGCAGAGAGGGGAGCACTGAGCTGGGTTGCCAGTTGAGGAGGAAGAATCCCCGCAGCATAACGAGTCGTGCTCATGGCCACCCTTCAAAGGTATTTCCTGGTGACTCTCTAGGGTTGCCCAGCTGATCAGTCCACTTTCCACTCTTCCTATCTGCCTCCCTCTCTCATTTTTCTGTTGCTCTCTCTTCTTCGTCTTTTTCAAACATCTTTGTTTCACCTGAAAGTTGCTTCAAAACCTTAATGTCATTCGATATTTCAAACACAAATGCCAAATTCAGAAAGCTGCCATTAAATCTGGAGAAAAATCCATGAGTCCGGTAATTTCAAAGATGACTAAAAAAGGGAAATCATCATCGCCGCTCCTTCCTTTTTCTCTCCCACTCCACAACTGTCTTTGGTTTGACTTTGAGGTGCCCGCGCAGCTCTGTGGTGTTTCACGCGATCAGCTACCTAGCCCCTGCGTAAACGCTCCCCGGAAGCCGCGGGAAAACGCGGAGCTTTGATCCAAGCCACGTGCCTGATGGTGCGATGCCTCTCGGAGCTCATGGCAGTGCTGTCCGTCGGGATTAGCCTGTCTCTCGAAATCCCGGAAAGATAAGACGCAAAATGTCTGCCATTTTTTCTGAATTTATCGCTGCACATCCGCGCTTCAGCCTCTTATCATGGCTACAATGACAGAGCCACTCTGCTCTTATCACTTACATTTATCATTCTGATTAATTCTTTGTTCTATTTCTTACAATGCGAATTAGCTCCTTTTTGTCTCAAATGGATATTTATCAAACAAATCAGGTTAAGTAGCAGTCTATGAGTTGTCTGCTCAGGAGACCTGCCAGGATTATGCCCCCTGTTTGTGATTATTAGTAACACAAAGGAAGGTGTGTTGTTCATGCTTGCTAGCCTCTGATTTGGCCATATTAAAGATGCTATTATAGGGGGTTCAGGGCAGTGCAGCCTTGAGACTAGTAGGCTGAGTGTGGCCGGGGGGGGGGATGGGGGTGTACTGTATACTCACACGTCATTTATTTAGGTGCAACTGCTCAAAGACAGCCTGCTCCTCCAAACAGTAATCATGTGGCTGTAACCTTATCACACACACACATACACACACACGCATGAAAGTTTACTTACCACTCGGCTAAGGCAAGTGATCTAAATGATTTTGATCATGGTGTGATTGTTAGTGCCAGACGTGGTGGTTCCAGTACCTCAGAAACCTCCGCCCACCCAGGATTTTCACACACCGCAGCATCTAGAGCTTACAGAGAACAGTGTAATAACCAAAATTGTCTAATCAAAGACATTTCTGTGGCTGAAAACACCTTGGTAATGAGAGACATGAGCAGAAAATGGCGAGACTCTAAAGCTAAAAGGATGGTCACAAATGTAAAAAAATCCACTTAGTAACATGATGGTGTACAGAACAGTTTTTTCAAACGCACGTCTTAGGATCACTTCTGCTTTCCTTGAGGTGGTTCTGTAGCGTTAGCTTGTCAGGGTGTGCGGCAAAGGAGCCACGGAGTGTGCTGTGGGCTTCTGGCTCTGACTGACAGCTATGGCTAACCAGACGTGATACTTCCCCACCTTGCTTGCCATCCTCAGACCCTTGGAGAAAGTGGCTGGTGCACGTGGTGCAAACCCAGCCACTGCTCATTGGCTCACCTCCAGAAGAGGCATAGTCACTCTCTAATCTTATTGGCTGTCTTCCAAAACGTCTTCTGTTTCTTTTAGGTAAATTGCTGCATTTATGCATGGTGTGCTAATGGAATGTATGCAGGCTAATCAAGTACAGTGCATCATCAGGCTTTTCCCTTTGCCTGTGTGTGGCGTTCTCTCTGTTCCTGAATTGTCCTGTTCCATTTTAGCAGACTTGCTGGTGCCCTGCTGGAGAGCCACTCCAAACACAGGAATCCTTTGCGCCTTCTTGACCGAGGAGGAGTTTCTGACGTCCTGGTCTGGGCCTCTGATCAGCTCTGTCTGTACACAGCTGCTGATCCTGATATTCAGTCACCCAAGACACCGGCTAAAATTCCAGTCAATGCTGGATCAAAGTCTTAGTAGATGTTTCTAATTTTGGAGAAAAATGGTTTAAAAATGTAATATAATGATTATAGAGAATTTTCACGGTTACTGGTATTATCACGGTGTTGTTAAAATGTGCTGAAACAAACAAGTACTGACACACAAAGTGAAATCATTTAACCAAGTTTTATATTAAACAGTAAAATAAAAAAAACAAATAGCATACCCAATACCTTATGTAAACACATGAACTCCATGTCAAATGTGCATTAACATGACATACCTGCGGCGCACTGTCACTCCCAGTGGTCACTGTTATCCATTGTTTCACTGACACTAAACAAACCCACTTTCCATGCTGTGCCTGCACACCTGCATCTGGAAGACTGTTACTAACTTTCGTTGATGCTTGACAATCTTTAACATGAGCTTTTCAAAGTCTGGTAATCAAGCACGGTTTTAATGATAATTAAAATTTAAAATGATAATACTAACCATCGGGAATTTTACCATGGATTACCATGAAACTGGTAACCATTTAATCCCAGGAGTTCCTCGCGGGGGTCTTTCCAGGGTCAGTTCTGTACATTTCGCCAGACATACACAGATTATTGGATTGTTTTGGCTCCTTTGACCTCCTTGATTGGTATGGCAGGAGCTTCTTGTATGGAAAGGTCGTGACCTTTCTTGGCAATGGTGCTACCTCCTCGCTTGGCAAGGGAGCGACCTCACCAAATGACAAGGCACGATGTCTTTGAATGGCAAGAGTGTGACCTCCTCATTTGGCAAAGGCATGACCTCCTCACATGGCAAGGGTGTAATCAACTCATTTGGCAAGGACATGACCTTGCCTGGCATATACACCACCTCCTCATATGGCATACATGCCGCCTCCTCATTTGGCAAGGAGTGACCATCTCATTTGCAAGTGCGTGACCTCAAATGGCAAGGGTGCAACTTCCTTGTATGGCAAGGTGTGGTAGAAAAATCAATGATAATGCAAATACAATTGAAATCAGTAATTACCAAAGAAATTCATAATAACACTGTTGATTTCATTTCAATGATTATAATGAGAGATTGCTGTTTTGGAATAGTTATTATACTAAACATGTAATGCAGTAATGCAAGCTTGCTTAAGTAATGAGTTTTTCACTAGCGTTTTAATTGAGAACTAACATGTGATAGCTTAATCTCCAAAAAGATCGGATAAAGGTGCAGACCTGATCCAAGAAGTTAGAAGTATTACAGATACCATTAGTAGAAATGTCTGTGCTGATGTCATATGTGAAGGATAAGTGGAAAAGGGCATAAGGGAATATAGGGGAAGTAAGAGGAAAAAAGTAACTCAAAACAGCTTGTCGAAATGAGGTGGTGAAATCATGAGAACAGTCGGCTTCTACAGGTTGACCCTGCTTTGAACTGATAAAAGCAGAAGTAGCTGGTGTCCGAAGATATCTAACCCCTCCTTGAACTGTCTATACACTGGCCCGATTTTTACTATAAAAGATGTATGCAGTTGTTGTCTGGGGAGCAGATCACGAGATGAAATACTGATGAGTGTCTGCTTCCCCAAAGCTTTGTGGTAATAATTTTTGTCAAAATGACATGGGCGCAACCTTCTCAAACGGGAAGGGTGTGACCTCATCTAATGGCAAGGCATGACCTCCTCATATGGGAAGAGCATGACCACTTCCATGGCATGGATACCACCTCCTCACATGGCAAGGGTGTGACCTCCTCATGTGGCATGGACACCACCTCCTTGTTGACCCAAGGCACTGATTAAAGCAGGGCTCTCCAACTCCAGTCCTGGAGAGCTACTATCCAGTAAGTTTTCTATCCCACTTGGCTTCTGATGAGCCACACCTGTTCCTGGTATTTACCTGAGAACAGGTGTGGCTGGGGGTGGCATGGTGGCGCAGTGGTTAGCACTGTTGCCTCACACCTCTGGGACCTGGGTTTGAGTCTCTGCCTGGGTCACATGTGTGTGGAGTTTGCAGGTTCTCCCTGTGTCGTCGTGGGGTTTGCCTGTAGGTGTGCTTGTGTGAGTGAATGGTGTGTGGGTATGCCCTGCGATGGGCTGGCCCCCATACAGGGTTGTTCTCTGCCTCATGCCTATTGCTTCCGGGATAGGCTCCGGACCCCCCACGACCCAGTAGGATAAGCAGGTATAGAAAATGGATGGATGGATGGACAGGTGTGGCTCATCAGAAGCCAGGTATGATAGAAAACCTACTGGACCGTAGCTCTCCAGGACTGGAGTTGGAGACCCCTGGATTAGACTGTAGGTGTCCTGCTTGCTGGTGGGTTTTTATATTTTTAAATATTTTCCTGCTGTACATTTGCCGGTTCATTCAGAGAAACGTTAGTTGGTCCCTTTGTGCAGTTTGTCTAAAAAAGGCTCATAGAATTAGGTTAGAGCGAATTCACTTATTCAGGTAATGACCCCTGTACTGCTCACTTTCACAGACACAAGATTAGAGCAGAAATTCTGTAGGGGGGGGGGGGGTTACAGCGTGTGCTCCCAGTTATTATTTTTTAATTTACTTTGTCATTTTAAAAAAATCGGCAACTTTCTCTTCTTGTATCAGCACTGTGCAAATATAGGTTCTGCTGCATTTGCATTTGGTAATTGATTTGTCTGTGTGTCTGTCTATTTATCTAGCTGTCAGTCTATCTGTATTTATCCGTCTATCTGTGTGACTACTAAACTTATCTATTACTAAACTACTAATTTTCGAACTTATAATGTGCAATGATGCATAGGTAATTTTAAAGGTGATCTTTCACTGAAGTTTAGCAGTGTTGAAGAGAATAGCTTGTCTTCTGGGGCTCGGACCTGCAGTCAGTTGTTACCAAGCATAGCTTTTTCTTTACCAGCTATCCTCCTTTCACTTCATCACATTACGAGGCTTCTGTGTCTCTGGGCGCAGGCCTGGTCTTTATGCAGTGAAGCTGGCTGCTCTTTTGGGCAGCCATCTTGCAGTAGAAGCCCTGAGAAGCAGGTAAACGCCCTGCCAGTTTTTTGTTCACAAAAAGGGCACCTGAGACTTGTTTGTTGAGTATTAGGAGAACCTGCCCTGAGCGGAACAGCGCAGAAGCTTAGGACATTTGGGGCTGTCATCTGAAAGGTGGGAGTGGGCAGTGAGGACAGGACAGAAGATGGCCGGTGAACTATGCGTTGTTTTGTGTTGCAAAATGTAAACCTAAGACCAAAAGGTTGGACACATAGCTACCACGTTCATTTAACCCTAAGAGGGAAACTGCTGCTGAATTATTATAATAGTAATAGCAAGGGCTCTTAAAGATGAGGAGCACTCTGTCCACTAGCAAAGGATCTGGTGCTAGATACTTGTGGATTCAGTGCTCTGATGACAGTGTCAAATCTTGGCGCTGAGGATGCCTGGCTGTCCCCTCGAGTGCTGGCTTCCTGCCATGGCTGGGCAAGAGAACCAACCCCCCACCCGCTGTATCCAGCGCAGAAGCCCACAGAAAGAGGACTCAGCCAAAGGTGCTGTGACCTGACCAGTGTCTGCAGCTTCACAAGCATCTGTTTGGTGAGGAAGAGCATCTCATTCAATGGGGCCTTATGGTTAGCTGGGATTGTGCAGCCTGAACCCTGTGTGAATCAGCCATAACTCTGGCTGGTCCAGCCAGTGTAGCCTTGTTACTGCAAGTGGATACATAGTGTTAGCAGTGGAAGCTCATTTCTGTGACTCACATCTGCAATATCATTCTTCTGGGCACCACACAGCCCATGATCATAGGTAAGGGCGGGAATGTAGATTGACTGGTAAATGATCAGAGATGTTGCCTCAGCTCTCTCTTCAGACTAGTACAATGTCCACTGTGATGGTCAAATTAAATACAAACATCCACATTACTGCACGTGCTATACGGACCCGCCTGTCAATCTCCTGCTCCATTCTTCCTTGGCTCAACAAATTGCTGAGATACTTCTCTGCTTGAAACAGTAACTCATCCCCCAACAAGTAGGGGCAGTTCACCCTCATCTGGTTTACAACCATGGCCTAATACTTTCACACTCAGCTCCAACCCGGCTCAGTACACAAGGTCACAGCCTGATGAAGCCAATGGGATCACATCTTCTGCAAAATGTAAAGCCACGATCCTGAGGTCATTGAACTGAACACGCTCCATCCCTTGGCTTTTCCTAGAAATTCTGGCCATAAAAGTTGTGAAGAAAATCAGTGACAACAGGCAGCCCTGGCAGAGTCCAACACCCACGTGGAATGTGTCTGACTCCCATAATCCCAGGGTTCCCTGAGGTACATGATCGTATGCCTTTTCCCAATCCTCAAAACACATCTAGACTGGTTGGGCAAACTCCCATAAACCCTCCAGTATCCTCATGAGGGTAACTGGTCCAGTGTTCCATGACCGAGATGGAATCCACGTTGACCTTCCTGGGATTGACGTTCGACCAACAGATGGACCCTCCTCTCCAGTACCCTGGCACAGACCATCCCAGGGAGGCTGAGGAGTGTGATCCCCCTCAAGATGGAGCACATCCTCTGGTCCCCTTTCTTAAAGAATGGGACCGGCACCCCAGTCTGCCGATCCAAAGGGACTGTACCAGACCTCCACATAATGTTGAAGCATGACACCCGAACAATATTAAGAGCCTTCTGGATCTCAGGGCGTATCTCCCCGGGCCTGGAAACGGCATGGGTAAAGCTCCTTGAAGAATCTCTTTGAGACAAACCAAAATTTTCAATGGCCTCACCAAACTCCTCCCACGCATGAATTTTTGCTTCCGCAGCTATTAAAGCCATACTCCACTTAGCCTATCAGTACCTGTCAGCGGCTTCCAGAGTCCCAAAATCCAACCAAACTGGGAAGGCCTCCTTCTGCACGATTGCTCCCATTATTGCTGGTCTGCCTCAACAGATTTGGGTGTGCCCAGTATGACCAATAACCATGTGGCCACAGCTTGGCCCAGCTGTCTCAAGGAGGTCAGATGCTGTAAATGACGTTTGGATGCACAGACAACAGTCAGAGCCCATCCCCAAAGTCAAAGAGATGCAACCCCTTTGTTCACCAGGGTAAACCTTACTGTACTGGTGGCTATGAGTAAACCCACAGCTGCCCAGTGTCTCTCACAATTGGTAACTCCAGAGTGGAATGTAGCCTGGCCTCTCTTCAGGAGTCCAAGCCATGCCCAATTATATCTAGTCGGTATCTTTCTCCCTCCCAAACCAACTCAGGCTCCTTTCCTACCAGAGGGTTTATGTTCCGTTACATTACATTTTACAATCTTCATGCCAGTTTTAGTGTATGGGGATCAGTCTGCCAAGGCCTCTGCTTTTGACTGTCACCCGATGCACAATACACCAGACCTTCATGGCTCCTCCTGCAGGTGGTGGGTCCACAGTTGGTCCTGATGCATTATCTTGAGATACACACAGTTTTCTCTAAACAGATCTCGAGAAACTAGTGATAAGAAGAATAAATGTTTATGGGCCCGACTGCATGGTTCTGCATGCGAGTGTGTGAGCATTTGTCTGCCCTGCAATGCACTGGCAGCCCATCCTGCTCAAGCACCAGCTTGCACTTCCTGAGAAGACTTCAGGCTCGATTTGACCCATCCTGGATAAGTGGTTGGAAGATGGATGGATTTGTGGAAGCGAAGCGGTAGATTTTGCAGCTGTGAGTGCTGCCTTCTGTAGCGCGCCAGCCCCCGATCCACTGGGATCGTTTGACCAGTGCTGTCTGTGAAATTAGCTGGCGAGCTTTCTCAGCTGACTGACGACCCTCTGTGCTGTAATTTCTGTGACTGACAGGTTTTGTTAACTGATTTAAATAGAGCCACGAGAGGTGTTACCTCCCGGGGGGGTGGGGGGTGGAGGGGGGGAGTGCCTGAGGTGGTTATTAGCGGGGTAGATTTCCAGGTGACGCGGGGAGGGTTTGGATGACATCTCTGATCATTACCATCAACAGAGGTTTCGCTGCACATGGGAGCACTTGTATCTGGCATTATCTGGGCTTCTAGAATCGCAGTCTCTGGATTTAGGCCTTTAAAGCTCTTCCCTCCAACGATCTAATCACCTCATCAGGGCTCAGTCAGTCGCTTCCATTAAAGCTCAAGTGACTGTAACCGTTTGCCTGTGGGCAGAGTTAACCTTTACACTCCATCTCCCAGTCGCGGAGGCCCCCAACCGCACCTCCCTCATGTGAAACAGGATCTACACCCCACCCCTGTATTCAGCACCACCCCAGCATTCTGTCACTCCTCTGGACAAGGCAGGCTGGGGAGTAGAAGCGCCTCGGGTTTAGGTCTTGTGGTTTTTAGGCTTAACACTTTGTGCCTCTGTGTTCTCATGGTGTGCAGGGATTTCTGCCTAAATTTCTGCTACTGTAACCTCCAGCCCAGAAACATGTAGTTGTTTGAATGGAAATGAATCCCTAGATAGTCCATAGTGTGTCCGTGTGTGCCTTTGATGGGCTAGCTTTCTGTCCAGGGTGTCACCTTGCCCTGTATCCTGTGATGGACTGGCATCCTAGCCAGGGTGTCCAAGTGGCAGCCAGGGTATGCTCCACCGCCAGTGCCCCCTGTCCAACACAAAGTGAAACTGGCCTGCTAAGCTGGCACCCCCTCAGAATATGGCGCCCTGGGCAGCTGCCTGTGTCGCCTGATGAGTTAACCATCACTGGAATGGATGGATGGATGAAGCAGTGCTTGGATTATGGAAAATGGTCCAGCAAGGCGTTTTGCGGCACAGTCCATTTGTGTTTTGCTTGTGAAAATGGATTGGCAAGGGGGTGATATTGGCTGACGTACAGCTCATGGCTGCCTCTCATCTGCCTCTCATGGCTGCCTCTCATGGCTGCCTCTCATCTGCCTCTCATGGCTGCCTCTCATCTGCCTCTCATCTGCCTCTCATCTGCCTCTCATGGCTGCCTCTCATCTGCCTCTCATCTGCCTCTCATGGCTGCCTCTCATCTGCCTCTCATGGCTGCCTCTCATCTGTCTCTTATGGCTGCCTCTCACTTATGTTTATGTCAGTAGGGAAATCTCCACCATTTTCACCTGCATTTTCTGTGTGGCATTTTTCTTTGCATGGGGCCAGCGGTGCTTGTAAGCCGTGGAGCTGCCCTTTAATAGATGAGCGGTGACATGGCGGGACAGGGGGCAGAGTGGGGGTTCTCCTGATTGTAAACTGACCATTGTGTTGCCCAGCTGGGGGCAGGCAATTTAAATCCAGATCCCTGGATCTGCTGGTTGTGAATTTTTTTTTGCATCCTTTACCCCCGCCCAATCACCACCACCATCAGCCCCTCCCCCAAAATACCCCGAGACGGCAGACTGGGGGAAGGAGGGCACAACCCTAAAAAATTGAGTAATTATTGCTTAATCACCAGTTGTGTTAATTGTAACTGATGACTGCGTAATTGCTAATTGTGGTCTTTTGTGTGTCTCTCCTCTGCCACCATCGCTGCCCTGTGCTCTTCACTGCATTAATGCTGATGGCTGTTTCTCAGTTTTTAGTTAACATGCATAAAAGAGATGCGTAAATGTACGCATGCAGACATACACACACACAAGACACATGCACAGATACAGATACGTACATAGCATGAGCGTAAATATCATTTAACAGTATGGGGGGACAATAAATATAAAATATCTCATGAGCAATTTTTGAAGGAGACACAAATAATGCAGTCAAATTGTACTTATAAAGATATGTTCTTTGCCCAATAAACTCCTCATGAGGCATAAGGTCATGGTCCACATAGCGCAGACAGAGAGTAGGTTCCTCTACTCTCACTATCTCAGAACAGACTGACTCCTGAAGCAGAAAAAAATGCAGGAAAAGATGTTTTCCATATTCATAATAACTAACTTGTTTAAATTACACTTGTTAAATTGACAGATCATACTGTAAATAGGTGAGCCTATGATGTTCATCTGCTGAACAGCCACAACTCCGAAAACATTAAAATTTTCACCTAAAAAATAAATTCTGTCAGTATCCCTTCAATAAAAGCACAACACACTTACCTGACACTGTACATCTGATTGACCCTGTTCTACATGTCCCTCAATAATTTCTGTCTCCTTTGCCTGCGATTGATATGATGTCATTAGTATTTTCATAATCACCCATTCTTAAAGCCAAACTGCCTTAATATGTGACCTTTTTGTACTTACTTGGCGACTAGGTGCACTGAAAAATGATCTTATGCCCATTTTCATCTAGTCTATGACACTGCAAGGCAAGGCAAGTTCATTTATACTGTAGCACATTTCATACATAATGGTCATTCAAAG
>JAODUD010000040.1:1235966-1250691 GCA_026784285.1 Stomatorhinus walkeri | reverse complement strand
CCCCCCCCCCCCCCCCCCACTCAAGCCAAACACAGCCCCAGTCTGACACTAATGATGTTTATATCGGGACAACTAGAAAGGTATAACATGAGAGGAAGCAGACTGCAGAGCACACAGAATCAGATTCCGGCAACAAATAACATCACAACAGCACAATTGTAAATTAACTGCTGAAAAATGGTATAGCTTGCCGGAGTTCCCAGACACAGCCGTGCAAGCTAAGGCTGCCCACTGCAGAATTTGTGAGTGTAGACATGAGCGCTACCTTGATCTTGTCCTCGTAGAGCCGCTCCTTCTGCACCAGGTGAGCCTCCATGCGCTGGCCTGTGGCCTGAGCTTGCCGCAGACTCCCCTCCAGGTCCTTCCACAGCAGAGTCGAGGGCAACCGTTAGCGTGAGCTCAACCACAATAGACCGACAAGAATTCAGACGTAATGATGTGAAAAGCGATGCACATGCACGCACACATGCACATACACACCACACGCTCGCTCGCATATGCACTTGAAGTGTCTGTGCTTGCAATCTGTCGCTTTTGGAGCAGCGACAAGCTGACCACAGAGCCAGAAGAGGTATGTGGGATAGAGAGCCGCCTGGTGGAGCCCTGTGACTGAACGGTATAGGGAGGACAAGGCCCATTCCTGCTCCCAGAATGCTGAAGCTAATCTGGGAAGAAGGGGTACTGAGAGGTGTTCATGGTGGCTGTTAAAGGGGGATCAGCCAGAAACAATGTTCTCCACTGTTTCTCACCAGGATTCTATCTGCCATCTGCTGTATCTGCTGGGTCTTGATCTGCATGTCGTCTTTCAGTTTGTTCTCCCTCCTCTCCACCATCTCCAGCCTCTTGACCTGGTTTTCCAGGGTCTTCCTGCCTTCCTGTGCATACACACACAGAAAGTGTGGTGCTTTGGGCTGTGGACCAGTCACTTGAAGGTGGTTGTTCCAGAAACCCTGTTGTAGTACCCTTAACCCATGCAAGTGTTCAGTAAATTATCCAGCTGCATAAATTGGGTACAAATTTTGTTACTTTGAACAAGAAAAAAAGAAAACAAGGCCGCCTTCTGGATGCCCTCTACCCTGTCACCTCCAATTCCACTGCAGCATCATCACGATCTTATTTGGCCTCAGGGGCCGCAGTGGACGAGTGACCCACCTCGGTCTCTCGGAGGCGCTTGCGCAGGCTCTCGCTGGAGTCCTCCCGGCCCTGCAATCTCTCCAGCTCTCTCTCCAGGCGCTCCTTGGCCTGCCGAACACTCTGCAGGAGCTCTGTGGCTTCTGTGCTGGCCTTCACCGCCTGGCTCAAAGCAACGTGGGCAGAACCCGCCAAACAGCCGTTTTCATTTGCCTGATAAATGGTCACTCATAAAAAACAGAAAATCCTCCCCCTATATCAGCTGGCCTGCGCTTAACAAGCAGCAGCATCACATCAGAGATAAAAGGGCTGCTAAATCACACACAGGTCACATGACAATCACCCTGTGTAACAGTCAGTTGGTCGATCAAAGACCAAGCTGACAGGTGTGCAGTATGTATTGGTGACACAGTCCATTCACAGAGCATCAGTGGTAAATTACCTTGGCCAGCTTGTCTTGGAGCTCCTGGACTTTTGTCTGCTGCTCGGCGTTGGTCTGAAATAAATTTTGTATCCAGTCAGCATAAGAAGGCTTAAGGTGCGACAGGGTGTCCCCTCAATGTGTAACAGACTCCGCCCGTCTGGGTGACCTACATACCGTATTCATTATCACTGACTTCTCCTGGGCCAGCTATACTCAGTGATTTAACACCAATTCTTACCTTAATGGCTTATTTTAACATCTTCAACAGTTTTCAATGTTAAGGGGAGAGAAAAAATCAGTCTAAAAATAATACAAAGCAAAGGCCACACATGATGCAGCATATTTCACATTCTGGTGTGGCAAAATCACATAGCGATATAGCATTAGTGCTTTTTCTCTTCTGATAGGAGGGAAATAAAGGCCCTTGTGAGTTGTAGGAGCGAGCATAGCATTGATGGGTTATGGCAGGGATGGGTTATGGCACTGATGGGTTATGGCAGGGATGGGTTATGGCACTGATGGGTTAGCTAGTACCTAGCAAGATGTCACAGGGCCTCACCTTCTCCAGCTTTGAGAGCAGCTCCTGGACCTCTGCTTTGCCTTGCTCCTTAGCCTGTGAGGCACAGTAAGCGAGATAGCTGAAAAACACCCCCATACGACAGACAAGACGATTATTTGCCTTAGGTGCCATACCAGATGGATCACCGTGGGATGTACTGGTTAGACACTGAGGAAAATGCACACAGCGGACACACAGATAATCCAGTGGCAGGGTGAGAAGCTCCCTCTTCACCCGACCTTCTGCATCTTCTGTTGGTAGTCAGCCGCTTTCCGCTTCAGCTCCTCGCTGGTCTGCCGGGACTCCTTCAGCTCGGATTCGTACAGGTCGCTTCGGCGGCGAGCCGCAGACAGGTTTTCCTCCAGCTGCCGAATGGTCACCCGCATCTCCTCCAGCTGCGCATGGTATTCCTGCAGGAGCCATGGAGCACACAAGTCAGGATGGCAACCACGGCTACCACGGATACCAGATGTGGGCTGCTACATGAGCACCTTCGCCGGGAGTCATATGCTGTCCGAAGGTATGCAACTATTTAAAAGGGTTAGGGTTAGAGTCAGGGTGAGGCATCTCTGCTGGTCCGGAAGTTCTGGGATGGCACTTAGTATCAACTGCTGGTTCCAAACATTCTTTGTAGCACTGGGCCAATGTGCACAAACTGAGTAGAAACATTGTCCAGCTGATAAAGGGGAGAACTGATTACTGTTAAAGAGAAGTACGCATAGAAATTAAGAACAAAAGAAGCAAAGTAAAAGGACAGGAAAAAGAGAGATGGGCAGCAGCTTGTAGAGCCACTGCAAACCTGAACAGCTGCTGGGTAGTGTGAGCACCAAATAGCTGGCCCATCGATGAATAAAAACGCCAAGCCACTACGATTAAATGTGTCAGCTCTGTAACAGGATTTGAAAAAAAGGCAGAAATAATATAAATCTGCCAACAAAATCAGTAACATCCAATTAAACTATCTATTACATTATTCATGGGAAAATTTCCCTGAATTTATTGCAGAATATGCATAAAGAAACTATGTTTAGTTTTGGATTTATGTTTAAAATAAATTATTGCAGGTCTGCAGTATTGGACTGGCTAAAATTAAATCACAGCAATATCTTAGGGTTAGAGTCCATAGTACCAACCACACAAACACACATGTCCACATTCAGTTCATGGTTCATTTTAAGCAGATTTACTGGCAAATATATTTCATTTATTTATTTGTCCAAAGCAACATCTACATGAGGAAAGCTTGGGGCCAGAAAGTAGGATCAGCCAGCACCCCTAGACAGCTGGTGATAAGAACCTTGTTCGAGGGCCCAGCAGTTACTCTGGCAGCTATTGGATTTGAACTCACAAGCTTTTGGGACATGGGCACAGATCCCTAAGCTGCTGAGCTGCATACAAGCTACATTAAAACCTTTATAAACACGGCTATGACAAGGCTCCAGACATGGCATGCCTCTGCGCTTGATAAGTGATACAAAAGCTCGATAGATGAAAATAGGTAATGGGCTTACACACTCCCATGGCCGCAGCAGTTAAGCACAGCACTCAGGCAGATACTGTGAAACTTACCTGCATAGTGCAACTCCAATGAGTAAACGCAGAGTGTCTGCCAAATGACAGATGAATAAATAAAGATAAGCATCTCTTTTAGTAAGATATGAAATGCGGTGGAATGTATGCAGAAACAGGCACACGCAACCTTCTGAAACAATGCAGGAGGAACCAAACTGCAGCTGTGGCTACAAAGTCAGGTGTTTCTCCCCTGAGGGTGAGCTCTGGGTTACAGGAGAGTGAGAAGAGATTTTCAGCATGCACTACTCTGCAACTCAGCCTGCTTTGCCTCGTGGTGCACAGTTTGGCACCACACAGGCCAGGCTTGGAGGTGTTTAATAACAGTCCAGTCAGGGGTGTGTGGGTGGGGCGACTAGGGGCCGAAGCTCTCTGCTCCTCTGTAATTAACGCCACCACGGCTGGGCCACAGGGGGATTTGCACCATGCCTCATTTCTGCTAGCTCCACCAGCAAGCGCGTGAGAGATGGAAAGGTCACACGTCACACTGGGGCCCGAGAAGGAAGCGTTTAGAAACAAAGATGAGAAAGGCCAGGGCAAAAATACTAACCCAAAGGATCTGATTTATGTTTGTCACAAGGCTTGGAGCGATTCATTTCCTGGAGGTGCTGAAGCCAAGGTATGGTGAAAGGGAACAACGGATGGCAGAGAAGATAAAGCACAGCTTTTAACAGGGCCAGGAGACTCATTGGAGAGCCACCGAGGTCGATTCCCCAGCATCAATCTGAAGCCTCAGATAATAAAGTTGGGCTGGGGAATTAGTGGGAGGGTGTGGGACAGCCTTGCCTGTGCCAGTCGAAAGCCGGGAATTGACGAGTGGGAGGGTGTAACCCGAGAGTCAGAAACCATGCTAAAGATACATAAAAATACACACAGGTGAACACAGGCTGCCCTGGGATTGAGTCCCAGGAAGGATACGGGGGGTGCAGCCTCCATGCTCGGTGCTCTACCTGCTGCTTGATCTCCTGCAACTTGTTGCTCTGCTCCCGGATGTCATGGAGCAGCTGAAGGGCCTTGCCGTCCTCTTGGGTGACCTCCATGCGCGCCTGCTCCAGACTGCGTTTGAGGCTCTGCAACATGCGCAACACACATACACACACACACGTACACACACATGTAGATAAACATGCACGCTCGCATATATGAGTCCCAGCTGTGCCATGCTGCTGCATGATGTCCCAAAACCTCTACAGCCTCCACCCCCACCCCGGCTCGCCTCCCCACTCCCCATGCTGTGTATCAGCAGTGGGCTATGAGGGGTGCTGGAGAGAAGCACGCTGTCATCCATGATGCAAAATGGATAAGGTTTGGATAACTGCCCATAAGAGCGCAAGAATCTGTTGAGTGGTATCCAAATTACTGTAAATGTGTGTGAGGAGCTGCCCAGCCGGGCTGCTCCGCCCACAGCCAGAACCGCCCACCAGCCCAGCTTGCCTGAATGCCGCTCACTCACACTGCATTCCGTGATGTAGGTGGCCAGGTCCTGCTCCAGGATGCTGCGCTGTGTCTCCGAAGCCTTCAGCTCCACATCCTTCTGTTGCAGCACGGACTCCAGGTCAGACATCTTACGCTGCACGAGGGAGATTTCCTGCTCCATCTACCGGGCAGCAAGGGCAGAAGATCTCACCCGTGAACGTCAGTTTAGTACATGGCGTATGGTAGGCATAAACATTCCCGCTCTATTGTTATCAAAAGTGATGAAGACTACAAATCAAATCTGACAACAGAGACAGATGGAGTGCTGGCTGTGATTCTCAGTGACCGGTCTCCACGCATCTGCTGCCTCGAATGCTACGCACCACAAATCAGATTTATATATGAACATCAACTGGACTTTTGGCAGCGCTAATTGGCCGCCAGGTGCAGAGAGACCCACAGGGGGTCAGCCCATACCACACGAGGGTACTCTACCTTGTAGCACAAGAACCTCGTTTCTCATGAAGTTCTTGCTTGTTTATGTGAAGCTTTTTTTGGCCCTCAGGGAGTCAGGGTTTATTGAAGAGGGGAGGCCGACTGCTTTCAGCCTTAGAATAGACAGAGGGACACAGGAAGAGAGAGAGAGAGACAGAGAGAGAGGAGGATTATTACACTGGAACTACAGAGGACATTTCACCGATTTTTACACAGAAGTGACAGGGACTCTTTAAAACCAGTGCAGATTTCAAAGATCATAATACAGCCCATGGAAAGTTCCACAGTGAGATCGTTCTTGTTATACTTCCTACCACACAAGAATGAAGAGATGTTAACATCACACATAGGGATTCTCAGTGTACATACATGGCTGATTAACTTTGTCATTAATAACAATAATAATGATAACTGGCTTTTATTACCACTTATATTTGCACCAATTATTTAATAAATATATTTTAGATTATCTATCTATCTACAGTATTTCACGAATTCCAACTGTTGTCAGCTGGCTATAGTGAGATTTTCAATTTGAGACATCTGCACAATCATTTACATATATGTAACAGTTTTATTACCTTATACATAGTCTGAAGGGTTTGCAAACTACCCCAGCACTTTTGATGTTGCTCATTTTAGGTGCTTAATGGATTAATATAGATTTGCTGTAAGAGCGTGACAGTCTAAAAGTATGAGTGTCAGTGTTGGCAACCCTATCTATCTATCTATCTATCTATCTATCTATATAGATGTCACATATTATCTAATTATAATACTTAAGATAAGGGTGCCAGAAAAGACGAGAAGGATCTGACCACACCTGACATGTTAATTCTAGTACATCTTATGTCATCATTAATTTTACTCTAAATTGTACTACTGCTTGGGCCGATATCAAACTGAGATACCCACCAAGGAAATGTCCAACATGTGAATGACATATCGAAGTTATCTACGCGGGCCAAATAATACAATCATTTAATGGAGGTGCTTCACACCAAAATCTCAGTATAATCCTACCTTAAAACCAGTCTATGTCTTTCTAAAATACTGACCAAATGTGACTCGTTTACTCGTAACAATACGGATACATTAGCGCCATCATACTAGTCTATAAAGTTATATTCCTTTACACTCTGGCTGATTCACCAGCAGCAGGAAAAAACCGCTGCCCTCACGGCGCTTCATAAATGCGGGCGAGATGCGTGAGTCACCCACCTGAGGAAAAATGAGCAGGACACCGACTTGACACCACTTCGTGTCTGCTTATTCCGTACTACTGGGGCACCGTGAGTCATTGACAGGCAGTAATAACGGCACAGTACTCGGGAATGCGCTTACGTAAGAACGTGGACTTTCGACAAATTAGTGGATTGAAAAAAAAAAAAACTAAAAACAAGACCACTGCGTCGTGCCTTTTCGTTAGCCTGCTTGTATTAGCAGGGGCCGCGTGGCCCGGCTGGTTCCCGCTCGCCAGCTGCCGTGACCGTGGGAGCTGGCTCACGAGCTCGCGCGTTAAGCCCGGCACGCGCCGATTCTGTGTCATTTTCATTTCGCCGCGAGACGCGCGGCTCAGGGGCGGCTCACGCCTCGCGGCACCGGGACTTCAGTAATGACATGCGGCGTGGCGTCTATTTTTCACTCGTGAGGTCAGCGGTTCTCAGCAAAAATAGACGGCTAAAGGATCTGTTAATAGTCATACTGACATCATACCAGCAAACTTACATAACTGACACTTTTCACTATACTTTCAGTGTCTGGAGTATCTCTGCTCTCACTCTGAAGGAGAGTAATCAAACATCACGTTAAAACTGGTCAACTTTATGGTTAATTTTATAAGTTTTCTAAATCAAACATTTTGTTATTAATGGTCATTATGAAGCATAAACTCAATGTAGAAAGACAGTGTGGACCAAAGCATGGATCTTCACAATTCAGCACCACAGCCACGACACAGCCGTGACACACATGCCATGCAGCAGTCAAGTAGCTGCGAAGTACATGACACATAGCCACAAGGCACACACCATGCAGGCACAACACACACACCACTCAGCTGCAACGCACACGCCATGCAGCAGCCACGCAAACACCACTCATTCCACAACGCACATGCCATACAGCCTCAATGCACACACCACACAGCTGCAACACATATTCTATGTAGCAGCGACACATACATCATGCAGCTGCAATACACACACCACACAGCTGCAACCCACATGCCATGCAGCTGCGATGTGCACACCATGCAGCTGCATGCCAGATTCAGCTGCAACACAAACACTACACAGCAGCCAAGCCGGTGAATCCAACGCCTTAATAGCTGGCACGTGGCTGACAGCTTGGAGCCGCGGTACTTCAGTGTGGTTAATATAGAAATACAACGCTTCTTTCAACTTGCCGCCTTTATGCAAGCACAGAATATTATGCAAATCCCAAAACTGCCTTCCTTGCTTCAGTGCTGCACGACAAGTGAACTCAGTTCAGAAGCAGATCTGCAATCCATCCAGGAAAGGGGACATAGGGTGACCATGTGTTCTCTTTCTCCCCAGACTTGTTCTCTTTTTGGGACCCAAAAATTGCCTGAAATGTCCAGGATTTTGCTATGTCTCAAATGCCCATGCAAGCCCCCATGCAGACAGCCAAGGTACAGTAACGAATCGAGCAACTATCTGCATATACATTCCAGATATTCCTGTTTTTATCTTCTCGCATTTTAACGTGATTATGACTGCCAACCCTATCCTAATGGAAATGTTCTTTTGAGACCGGATTATTAGTGAAATTAGTCCTCCGTGTGGCAGAGAACCCAATATGCATATGTGCAGTAACACGTGCAGGCAACTGTAAGGCTCAGCGAGTCTGACAGACAGACAAATTATTAAATGTGAAGGAAATTTCAGGTTTACAGTACCATCACAACATGTATTTTACATTTTTAAGCATGAAAAGATACGTGAAACCTGAAAGTCTGAAATTTGCACATTTATGCACCTGCACAGTAATAAACAGTAACAATGTAGAGAATGTCACAAAATATTGCAAAAGTCTTGTGCGGCACTGCTACGTTTGCGAGATAATATAACAGTTATTTTCCGATCCTTGCTTCAAAACTGGCATCCATTACTTACACTAAGCAGTCACACTCTCATTATTGAGCAGTGGTTTCTAAATTAATGTACTGAACTGTGTGTACCCAACTAATGCATGTATCTGCTTATGCTTCCACCAGATGGACTGAGTTAACTAATAAATTACTTTTTCAGCCCATAATTAGTTTAATGGGATATAACATAAAATAGATTGAGAAATCAAATACATTTAAGTTAAAATAGTTTGTCCTTCAAGCTCAGGCTAAATACATGTATTTTTACTGTAGTTAACACCAAACATTAAAGATACACCCATCCTTCCTAAAACACTCGTTCTGTACAGGGTCATGGGGAACCCGAAGCGAAGGGCAGGAGGCAGGAGACAGCCTGAATAGGGGACACACTGAGCAGGTCAATATAGGGGACACCCTGAACAGTCCAAAACAGGGGACATACTGAGCAGTTCAATACAGGGGACAGCCTGAACAGTCAAACAGAGAGGACACCCTGAACAGTCCAACACAGGGGACATACTGAGCAGGTCAATACAGGGGACACCCTGAACAGTCCAACACAGGGGACATACTGAGCAGTTCAATACAGGGGACAGCCTGAACAGTCAAACAGAGAGGACACCCTAAACAGTCCAACACAGGGGACATACTGAGCAGGTCAATACAGGGGACAGCCTGAATATTCAAACAGAGAGGACACCCTGAACAGTCCAACACAGGGGACAGCCTAAGCAGTTCAACACAGATGGCAGCCTGAAAAGGTGAGTACTGGAGACAGCCTGAACAGTGCAATACAGAGGACAGCCTGGACAATACAACACAGGGGACACACACTCCAGCATACCACAGACAATTTGGAGACAAACCCCTTATACTGGAGGCTGCAGCATTATCCACTGAGTGACACCCCCAGGTTAAGATACAGATAAAATAAGTAAATGGGGGATACAAGCAGGACCTCTGTGCTGGGGTGCAGTCTGATAAGACGAGTTTTAAGGTCCTTCATGGGAGAAAGGATCTCTGCAGTTGTCAAGCTTGGAAGCTTGATTTACTACAAGGCAACAGATTAGATCTAAAGCTAGAGCTGGCAGACAGCTTGGTACAGAGAGCATGGCAACTTCCAGTGAGTATAGGAAGGGTGTGACACCCACGTCTTACCTGTTCCCCACCATTACCTCTGGGGCCAGCAGGTGACAGTTCATGCTGTCACCGGGTAACAAATGATAACAAAAGAAAGTCAATTGTGAGTCTCAAAAGAAAAGCCTGAGATAACCTAACCCACTGGGAGCTAATTACCCCCTCAAGCTCAGTCTTGAGATGGTTTAGCCAGACTGCAGGAGCCGCCCAAAGGTAATTCTGACAGACGAGTCCATTCTTTCCTCCATCCACACATTGAGCTTTTGTGCTGGGGACCACAGGGGAATCTGTTTTGTTGATCAGGTGACTCCCCAACCCTGAGCAGGTTTCTGAACACCCCAGTCTTCGTTCCTATTTCACCCCCTCCCTCAGCAGCACTCACAGCACATGCTAAAGCAGCCTTGGATGAAACCTGACAGAAAAGGCTTTGGTAAAGTGGTGCCTGGCCAGAGTGAGTCCAGTACTGGAGGTCGTCACAGAACATCTCCAGATGCTATTAATACAAACCAAAGACTTTCACTAGAACCAAAAATGAGTGAAAAGTAAATCTTCTGTTTTTGCTGGACTAGTCAAGCAGAAAACACATTTGAAGGACAATATAACAGTCTTGTTCTACCAGGGTTTGCCCTATCTCAATCTTAATCCTCTTTTCATAACCTTGTCCAGCAAAGCAGGGCAAGATGAAGCCCAACACCAACATGAGAAAGACAATGAGTTCAATTCAGTTTCAATTCAAATTTTTGTATAGCGCCTTTCACAACAGAGTCACCCCTAAAGCGCTCTACATGGGTGTATTGTGGTACGTTATAACATAATTAAAACAGAATAATATACAAGGAAGAGGAAAGACAAAGAGAAAGAGAATGAGAGAAAGGCAGAAGGGCGATCCATTGGCCATGCTTGGCCTGCTCTTATCACAACATTTGGCAGTGAAACTGATGACTGTTATAAGACGCTGCACAGTAAATGACGTGTTCCTGTAATCGCATGCTTCCGCCAAATAAAAGAAAAGGTCTACATAAAAGAATCAGTTGTGATTATTTAAGATGGAATCAGTTATGCTTATATATGATGGAAATCCTCACTCACCATAATCTTAGAACTATAAACACTTAGAGTTTTGTTTGCATAAATAACACAGATGTTCATTATTGACCTTCTACTGACTGCAACTGGTTTAGAATAAATTTTGGTCTTTGGTAAGTTTTATTGTATTCTTTGAAAGATATAAAATTATACCTTGCACATTGATTTTCTGACTGCGGCAAATGAATTCAAATTCTGTGCAGAGAGAAAAATGTATCATCTGGTTGGCATTTCTAGAGATATACCTCAAAAATATACCTCAAAGAATTATTAGACATTATTATATTATAAATGCAATATTATTACTACATTATTAAGGTGCCCTGCAGTGGACAGACTGTCCAGAGTGTTCCCTGTGTCTCCTGGGACAGGTCCGGATTGAATACAGCTGATTATTATTGCATTATTTCTCAGAGAGCCAGTTGCTCCATAACCATGAAGACTAAATAAAGACATTAGAATAAAAAGTTCAGGTGGGATGAACTGTCACGCTGTGACTGGAATAATGGAGAGATAATCCCTGACAGGCTCTTCTGCAGTAAGACTCTGTTCAGGATCCTCCACAGTATCAATCCCAACAATCAAGGTGAGGTGAAGAACTGGGCACTTTAGAGTTAAAGAAGGTTCCAGACCACCCACTGATGCAAAAACTAAGTCTCCTGTACCCTGAATACTGCTGCGGAGGCGGGCTGACAGTGACTTTTTATAGAGCCCTTCAAACGGACTCGCTTGCTGTTCCAGTGAGGGCTGTTCCAGTGAGAGCCCTGGATCTCAGCAGTCAGCTGCAGTATGTGGGCGATCACTCTGCCTCCACGCCCCTTCGCTTCCCAGTTCAGTCACGAATATTGCCACACATGAACGTGACAGAGGAAAACCTCTGGGACTGTGCTTTGCTGTAAAATCAAGCTTATTTGTTTGGTCTGTTCATTATTGAAATGCATCAATTTCCTGTTGTCACTCTTTAAACTAGTGTGTGTTCCTTTTTGTCATAGTTCCTAACAGCCAAAAGCAGAGAGAGTCTGTGACATTTTGTGGGCATTTTCCACCATTGGCCTTTCACTGATCACTAGTTAAGTTGAGTCAGATGAAAAACTATCCATCTCAGAAATGATATGCCAAGAAAAGCAGTAGCAGCAGGTAATGACTGCTTCTGGGAACAGGCTTGTCTGTGTCCTTCGAGTGTAAGTTGCTTACTCAGTCAGTACCACAGAGGTCAAGGATAAGGACTTGAAGCTCACAAGCTGTAAGCCATGGATTTGTAATATTCGCACAGGGCAGTCACCTTAGCTGCTCATGTGATGTAATAACCCAGTTGTAACAATGGGTGAGACTGCATGCTCCTTTGAGTAAGGATTAAAGCAACCAAAGGATGCCATGCATGAGAGCAGCCGAAAAAGCAGGTGTCCTCTGGTGGTGGAGCTGCCACAGTTACTCCCACAGACAGCACTGGAAGTGTGCAGGGGATCGAATCTGAGCCCTCAAGGGTTGTGAGTGAAGTGGTTAGGAAAACGAGCGGAAGGAGCACTTCAGTACAAGGAAGAAAGTGCATGTATGGCTGACTCGGTGTGTGGTGAATTACCATGACAGACCACGATAGCACTACAGACGGTACTCAATAACAATCTCCAAACTGCAAAGATTAACAGTCTGATATTTGCTTCCCCAAGATAAATAACATAGCTATATATTTTCCCCTTTCTGCCCCTCGCTCCACATTACACATTAAAGTCACTATATAAATACACGCAGTGTATTTGGGAATCCTACAACAAAACCAAGGTGAAGTCATAATGAGCAAAGCAAAAGGTCATTGCATCCAGGAAGCAGCCTCATTACAGTCCTTATCAATTCGATGTCCCCATTTTACGGCTTGGGTGGGGTAAGGGGTTGGACCTGGGAGGACTGGGGGCAAGTCAGTGCCAGTTGCATCATCACTCCTCCATTCTTTGGCCGCAAGCTGGTACCAGTTACATGATTACTGTTCTATTACTCCTCTGCGTTCCTTGGGGGCGAATGTCACAATCAGAACAGGGAAGCAGGAGCAGGGAGACAGAGGATCAGGAAATATGTTGCTTAATCGGGAAACAGCAACGCAGACCATGAAACTTCAACGCAGCGTTAATGACAGGACTGAAATGCATAGGACTAATTAACAGCAACAGGAAACAGCTGGTAAACATGGGGATTCCACACGGGGTAGATGAGGGGGCGTGGCACACGGGAGGATCAGACGAGCAGGGCATAAAACTGGTGCCAGTTGTATTATTACTATTCAATTACTCTTCTCTTGGGGGTGAGCTGTTGTGAGTTGTATTATTACTCCTATATTACTCCTCTCCATTCCTTGGGGGCGAGCTAGTGCCAGTTACATTATTACTCCTCTATTACTCCTCTCCATTCATCGAGAACAAGCTGGTGCCAGTTGCATTTGTACTCCTTTATTACTCCTCTCCATTCCTTGAGGGTGAGGTGTTGCCAGTTGCATTATTACTTCTTTATTACTCCTCTCCATTCCTCAGGGGTGAACATCTGCCAGGATCCTCAGGCTTCTGCCCCGATTTTGCCTCCCGTAGCTGTTACGGGATCTGTTCCCAATATACAGTCTCTCATCATCTATAAATAAAGCCCTCTTACCATCCCACGCTCCACCTTACTTCCGATGGTTTCTTAGTGATATAGTCACTTTCCAATAAAATGAATTTGGCTCTGCAGGATACTAGAGTCCATAGTGATTTTATTGGCTCATGCTGGCTGTGCTTTTATTATAGATTTACATGACCGGGCCTCAGCAATAATGATTTTCACTAGTGATTCTTCATTGCAGTTGCAGGCAAGCCACAGAGATGCATTTTACATTAACAAAATGTTGATCATACACATTACACTGCAGAACCCCTCCCTCTACTTTTAGTTAATTAGTGGCAGGAAGTCCCCAGTCTTGACCAGTTTTCATTTTGATGGTCTCTGGTTTAAGGAAGGTTGAAAAGGTTAAAGGACGTTTAAGTTTACCTTAGCTTGAGACTGAAAATCTCATTTCCCCGAAATACAGAAGTGAATCTGTGTTAAAGTTCCAACCTCTAGTTAAACAGTCATATTTTAGTTATATCTACTGCAGATATTTAGATGTTTTGCTTTTCTAAAATTTCTGTGACATTTCTGTGACATTTCTGTGATATTTCTGTGATAATGTGAAAATTATTGTGATGTTTTTAATCTGCAGCTTTGGTCACAAACTAATAAAATGGCCATTGACTAAGACAAGAGTAGGCATAAGTGCATAATTACTCTAGTCAATATGTATCAACACAAGAGGAATAATTAAATTAGTAAGCATTGTGATTCAAGAGGAAACTTAAGCCTAGAAAACCACAAAATGGGAAAAATGTTGAGTTGCATCCTGCCTCATATCAAGACAAAAAAAGAGTGGTGATTCACACCCATGTGTGAAAAAAAAGTGTAAAAGCAGGTGTGGTTCAGCAGCAGGGAACGAGGGGGTACATAGTGGAAGGGGAACAGGCAGAGAGAGAACTAGAGCAAGGGCCACAGAGAGCCAGCATTTCATCTGGAAACACAGAGGTCCAGAGTTTCACCAGGAACCACAGAGGGCCAGCGTTTCATCTGGAACCATAGAGGGCCAGCATTCCACCAGGAACCATAGAGGGCCAGCGTTTCATCTGGAAACACAGAGGGCCAGCATTCCAGCAGGAACCATAGAGGGCCAGCGTTTCATCTGGAAACACCGAGGGCCAGCATTCCACCAGGAACCATAGAGGGCCAGCGTTTCATCTGGAAACAC
>JAODUD010000040.1:1175728-1185954 GCA_026784285.1 Stomatorhinus walkeri | reverse complement strand
AGGTAATAACACCGTACATTACGGCTAGGGGTCTGACGCTAAGGGCAGGTAATAACACCGTACATTACGGCTAGGGGTCTGACGCTAAGGGCAGGTAATAACACCGTACATTACGGCTAGGGGCTTAATGCTAAGGGTAATGAGGACAGAGAATCACCCTTTACCTGAGTGTGTGCATGCAGACATGAGCAGCACACATATGCCACAGTCAAATCCTGCCTGGCCCCTGTGTCCATACAGTGTGATCGGTGATCGTGCCCTGGAAACTGGGAACTGGGAACTGGGAAAACAAAAAAAAAATTCCCATCACATTGAAATGTGTACACAGTGACTCGAATTACAGGTTTTGAATATATTTCATATCCATTCATAATGCCCTGTAACTTGTTTAAAGGTACAGCACTGAGGCTTAACCCTTGCCCCGTGGCTCTGTTCCATTGTATCCAGCAGTGGCATTTAACACCACTGAAACTACACATTTCGTGTGGGGCCTCTGAGGTTTGGGGGCCCCCTGCTGGCCACAGATAGTCACTACAAAGTATCTGTTTTAAGGGGGGCCCAGACATGACAAACCTACCCTTAAGTTACTTAATCAATAGCACAAAAGAGTGGCACATGCTGCAACCCCTTCTGCATTTGGGGTGCTCATACCTTGTGAGTGATTAGGGTCCAGTGTGGCACCCTGCAGTGTAATATGTAGCAGCACACAGTAACACAGAGTCACATTCCCTAAGTGTAGCCCCACATGAACAATTGGTTCTTCTGTAATACAGGCCATCATTTTTATATTTAGTTATTGATTTCCCCTTTACAGTTTTTAAATGATTTAAATACAGAGAATTTATAATTATGCCTACAATCAATGGAATGTGAAGCAATTAACTTTTTACCGTCACACTGACCCGGAAATGTGTCATTTCCCCAGTCATCAACACACTGTTTTGCCTCAGTGATCTATATTGAATGGATCGAGTTAATCAGGATTCCAGCGTTGCTATGGCAATTACTGTTCATGTGACGCACAGCTTCCTGTCTTGTATATTGTAATGAAAGGGTATTGCTATCACATGCACTAGGAGATATGCAGAGATGGCATGATTCAGCACTAACCAATCAGCATGCACGATAGTTCGACAATTTGTCTACACTGCAAAGTGGAGGGAGGATGCACTGAGGAAGACTGAGAGTCCTACTTCAGTGATGTAACAAGGCCCTGAAATATTTAGCAGAATGGAAGAGAATATAAATGAAACAACTGACGCTGGAGTAATTATGATAATTTGAGACGTTTATCTGGAGCCTTTGATTTCTTTGTACTCATATGTGCTCAGCTGAGATTCTGCTCATGTTCAGTGGATTATTGAAGTGCAGCATCTCTGTGCCTATTCTGCTTCATAAAACTGAGCTTAGTCATTGTACTATCCAAACTCCTATAACTGCTTCATAGAACTGAGTTTACTCAGTGTACTATGCAAACTCCTATACTGCTTCATAGAACTGAGTTTACTCAGTGTACCTTCCAAACTCCTATACTGCTTCATAAAACTGAGCTTAGTCGGTATACTATCCAAACTCCTAAACTGCTTCATAGAACTGGGTTTACTCAGTGTACCTTCCAAACTCCTACACTGCTTCATTACCCTTAGCATTAGGCTCAGTGAGGGTGTCCAGTTATGCAGATCACATCAAAAACTCTCAGACTCTCAGTTCATTGGGGACCCAGTGAGTTGGACCTCTTACTCCTTGAGAAAAGAGAGCAATCTGTAAAGGGAAATTGCTGAACCCAAGGCTTAGCCCACAAGAGGCCCTGAGGACACATAGCTTCCAAGGTCTGCAGAGCGAACGGCAGAGATGTGGGACTGGTGGGCTGGGGACAGGGGGCTAGAGGAGGCCAGGGCTGCTGGAGGGCAGACTGTGCCCCCAGACAGCAGAGGCTCTGCCACCAGGCCAGCACTATCTATAGAAGCTGTAGCACAGCTGCCTGACAGCTAAACAGGCTGGTGTGCTGGTCCAGCTCGGATCCCAGCATGCCTCTGTGTGAGGAAAACATCAAAAAGAGGCGTCACCTCCTCTCTTTCCTCCAGGATGATCTGTCAGGGGGAGCTGTGGCAGGTCCGAGAGTCAGATCCAGCTTAATCACCCAGGCTGGCTCTGCAGCAGGCTGTGCCACCATTTCAGACCCTAATGAAAGACAGACCAAATATAACTCACATATATTTGGGCTTTTACATGACTTTTTTTTTTTTTTTACAGATTGCTGTAAATGTCGGATAAACTCACAGATGTCAAAATAAGTTATTCAATTAAAGAAGACAAACTTTTGAAAACTTAAAACCTGCCTTCTATTAATCCTGCAAGACAAGTTCAGCATTTGACTAGACTGAGGGAACCAGAATAAGCAGCGTGAGACCGCTTGCTGCGCTGCTGAAGATCAGCCTGCAATTTCAGCTCCAGGTGTATAGACTGTATTTCTGTCCTGTCTTCACTTAATATATTTTCTCTTGCTTCCATACTTGTCTGTTGGCCACACAGGCAGACTTTGGATGAGGAGACTGTGGTGTTTTTGGTTCCTCCCAAATTCCTCCATGATGTTCTTCATGCTCTAAACTACCTTCCTCTGTCCCAGCAAAACTCAGTTCTCACCGTTGATGCTGAATTTGAGGTGGCAGTTGGCTTGTCTAGGGTATGGCAACCGAGTAGCTCTCGCAGTAGGGCTAAACGATTTGGAGAAAATATCTAATCACAATTTTTTCGACAGGTTTTGCGAGTGCAATTTGATTTGCTATATAATTCTTTAAAATTCAAGCTTCAGTTCTATATTCAGTGTGTAATACATTTAAAACATATGATGCAGCATTACCACATGAGACACCATCAAAATATTTACTGGTCCATATTCTAATGCAAGGATAAGAACTTAAAGATATGCATTTCTTCCAAGACTTTACATATTTTTAAATTAGCAGAGAACAAACGAATGTAAAACAAATATCACAAAAGCTGTGACTGTGTTAAGTTAAATAAAATAATAAAAATAAAACATTTCCAGTAAAGAAAAAAAAAACAATGAAGATCCTGTAGCACATCTGACCCAGTGTTTAAAACTGTTGTGAGAATAGTTTTACAAAGTAATGCCTCACGATGCTTCAACCCCTAATATTAAGACATTTCTGTAAACAATCTCTGACCATGAAATTGGTAAGCAATTCACTTATAGCTCAGCGGTGGAATTAATATTTTTTTGCACCGCAAAATATTGCAGTTTCCTTGAGTTTCACGTGTTTGTTGTTTGTGGGTGGTTCCGCAGTCACCCTGGGCCGCTCCTGTTTGCTGAGCATGAATGACACGTGAGGAGCATGGCACTTCTGACTGGGGAAAATGACTGTCACACATTTTGATTTGAAACTGATAAATCATTCAGCTCTATCTCGCAGGTTCCCTTTTCTGGGTACTCAGATCTATAGTATGCCATGCTAGGAGCTCTCGCAGGATCCCTTTCCTGGATATTCAGGTCTGGAGAATGGCACGCTAGGAGCTCCCGCAGGATCCCTTTCCTGGATATTCAGGTCTGGAGAATGGCACGCTAGGAGCTCCCGCAGGATCCCTTTCCTGGATATTCAGGTCTACAATATGCTACGTTAGCTCTTGCAGGTAGTGGCGGATCCTGGCAAGAGCAAGATGTGCGTACCCACCTGCTCCCCTTTTAGCGTCACCACCCCATTCCTTCCCCGTCGGGGTAGCGTGAAGTTAGTCTGGGAAGTTTATGGTGGTGGCGGGGGCAATGCCGGCAATGAAACTTGCCTAAATGCCACATGGGCTTCAACCACCACATGGGCTTCAACCACCACATGGGCTTCAACCACCACATGGGCTTCAACCACCACTGCTGGTGGAAAGGTGCCAAACTGTACTGTCTTGCAAACACTAAATTACATCCAGGTACAGTATAACACCATAAGCTTTGGTGGGGGATGCTGTGTCCTGCCTGCTAACCTGTGCTCTGTCTTCAGGTAATGTCTGTGTTACTGTCCTACCTGAAGGGAGTCAAGGGAAAATACACAGAAAATGCACTAAAACCAACACTGGCAATCAACTGATCGGCTCACATGACCCATGGTCTGACAGAGGAACATTAGGGACTCTGAGAACAGAATCCCTAATGAAAAGCACACAGCTCTGTGTCACATGGCATTCTACCACAAACCTAATATGCTTTTTAACACTGTTGTGCACTTCAGTGACCAGTATAATAACAGAAATCATCTTCACCCAACAGCTGCATGTTTTCATGTAAAATACTCGGGACCCGCATCACACATCAGCTTTGTATAGCGAGTCGCTTTAACTGGATCATTTTGATGAACTGCAGACTGTTTTGTTCTCACAGGGGTTTTTAATATAGGAAGACATTGAGAAAACTGGGCCTTCATCTCTGTGCTGTTCTTATGGCAAAGAAACAAAAATGGAGAATATTACTTTGAAGACTCCTAATCCTCTCCAGCCGTGCGAGGGTGACCCCGTAGCCTCTGCATGGTGGTACCTCAGTTTGTCTTCCTTACCCCCTACTAATGTTGTTTCCATGAATATCTCAGCCAGAAATCAACATGCCTTTTTCACAGTCTGAAACATGCTTTGCTTTTGGAAAGTTTTTAGTTTATAACAAAACCACTTACTGATTACATTTCTAATCTGCAACAATTGCTATTTATGAATCTGTCATTATACTTACATAACTAGCAGTAAAAGGTCTTTAATAAGATGGTTTTATGGAACCTTCTTGCACTTTAAAGGTACTTTGGCCTCTATCTGGTTTTGTTCCATGAAGATCTAGAACGTTTTCAGTTAATGTGCACAGTTCTATGAGGCAGTATACAGTAGGAGTTTAGATAGTATACTGAGCAACCCTGTCGGTTTAATTTATTTATAGAGCACATTTCACTCCACGGCAGTCGGTCTTGCCGTACAGAGCAGCAGGTTCTTGGAGGCACTGCAAGAGTTTGAATAGCACACAAACCAACCTGGACGCAAATCCCATAGAGAAGAGCAGGTTCTGAAACAATGCAGCCGTTTGGATAGCATGCTGACCAGGCCGGTCGATCTTCTCGTACAGAGCAGCAGGTTCTATGAGGCAAGCTAGGAGTTTGGATAGTACAAATCCCATTTCCAGAAAAGTTGGGATATTTGTGCAATAACAACAAAATTCCGTAATATGTTAATTCACATGTATTGCAAATATGTGCAAAGTTAATATCGTTGGCTGGTTTCGACTTTGGCATGGAGAGCTTGCCGTCTGTTTTTTCAGTAAACAAGCTGAAATGTGGACTCATCTGACGCAACACACGGTTCCACAGTCTTTCCATCCATTTCGATCTCACCAGCGTTTCTGCATAGAGTTGATGTTTGGCTTCCTCCTTGCATAATACAGTTTCAAGTTGCATTTCTGGATGCAGCAATGGACTTTAAGTGACAATGATTTTCTGAACTACTCCTGAGCCCAGGTGGCTATATTTGTCACAGTAGCATGACAGTTTCTTAGGCAGTGCCGCCTCAGGGCTCAAAATTCATGCAAATCAACAGTGGTTTCCGAAGTTACCCTTTATGCACTGAGATGTCTCTGCATTCTCTGAATCATCTCACAATATTACGTACCGTAAATGTTGCAAGACCTAAATACTCTGCAATCTTGCATTGAGGAATATTCCATTTGAGCTAACAATTCTCACAAATTTTGGTACAGAGGGGTGAGCCACGACCCATCCTTGCTTGCAAAGACAACCTTTGATGGATGCTATTTTTATACTACTTTTATACCCAATCATGATACTTAATACCTCACCTGCTACCAATTACCCTGCTTAATGTAGAGTCTTCCGAACCAGTGTTACTGGAATATTCTGTGCACTTCTCAATCTTATTTTAACAATTTTAGTTGAGTGTGTTGAAGTCATCAAATTCTAACTTTGGTCGGTACTTTTGAAAATCTTTTCTTTGTACTTTTGTCAGTTAAAAGTTCATATGAATTAACATATCACAGATTATTTTATTGCACTTTAGAAAATATCCCAACTTTATGGAAATGAGGTTTATATATTAACTCAGTTTTATGAAGCAGTGTAGGAGTTTGGATAGTTTGGATATTAATTAAGCTCAGTTTTACAAAGCAGTATGGAAGTTTGGATATATACTGACTAAGCTCAGTTTTACAAAGCATCATAGGAGTTTGGATAGTATCCTGACTAAGCTCAGTTTTACGAAGCAGTATAGGAGTTTGGATAGTATACCGACTAAGCTCAGTTTTACGAAGCAGTATAGGAGTTTGGATAGTATCCTGACTAAGCTCAGTTTTACGAAGCAGTATAGGAGTTTGGATAGTATACTGACTAAGCTCAGTTTTACAAAGCAGTATAGGAGGCTGGATAATATGCCATATTCAGCACTTATTTTCACCAGCCATGTCTCACCCACTTGGACTATATCAGTTGAAAACAGAAACTATAGTAGCCCTTTTCCCAGAGGTTAGGAACTGCATGCTATCCTGGCATGTAGCATTACACAGAAGGTACATTTATTGGAGGGTGTCCAGGGGTGGGGACACAGAGTCAAGCTCATTGTGACTGAAAGCACACTGTGTGTCACTCTGCCGAGCGGAAAGGTCCAGCCTCACTCAGAACACAATTAGGGACACCCTCTGTGCCATAACAGCAGATGTTCTCAACTCAAACGTTGCGTGTCTGAACAATTGATGGTGAAACAGGAAATCTGCAGTGTTTCCAGTAGAGGGTTTGAAAACTGCATTGAGTAAATATATAGAGGACAATTAATTTTCTCATGTGGGTGTTTGAGAGAGTATGACAGACTGGTGAGGTATTGCCTTATACTTGATTACGTGCGAGTATATATATCCCTGTCACACCACACTGGGATGACTCAAGCCAGAAGATCTGTTGAGCTGTCAGCTCAGAGAATGGAAAGCTACATGCTGCTAGCTGGAAACTACATCACAGTATGCAGCCCTGACGGGATACGTTCCCATCTTGGCGACGCGAGCGACCTGACGTGGCTGGATGGCGCGGTGCGGCGCTGATGAAAACTCGATCGGCTCTGTGAGTGCGTCTGCCTATGAGCCAAAGGCTAGAAACTCGCCATCGCCTCCTTCACATTGGTTCCGTAATGGCCAACCTGACGGATCCTGCCGTGAGGCGAGAGGAAGGAGAAGAATTGCGACCTGTGGGACTTAGGCCTCATCTCACTTAGTCGTTTCACACGTGTGTTCCTCCGTACCTCCGCAGGCTGCAGAAGTGGAGAGGCAGCTGTCCACTCAGGTCCACTCACTCCGCGATGACTTCCGGGAGAAGAACGCCTCTAGCAGCCAGCATGTGTCACGCCTGGAGAGCCTGCAGGCCGAGGTGAGAGGCCTAGACCACACGAAGCCTTGTGTACAGCTCTGCTGAGTGCACAGGCACCCTCACGTCACACCTACATGATGTAATGGGAATCCACAAACACAGATAATGCCAAGTTCATGCAGGTTTCTCTAGTTAGATGTATGCAGTTCATGTGACAATATGGATCTATTCACGATTGTCGAAATGTACCTGGATATTCCACGATAAGGTATAGAAATTCACAGATAGATGTCTTAAAATTAAACATGCTTTGTTTTCTATATGCATCCACTCTCAAGGCTAATAAAGCCTCCCATAAATCCACATATTGCTATTATTCTCAATTACACTCCCTTTGTTTGTGTCCCTTTTCCTGATTGGAGCAGCAAGGACTAGAAGTAAGTAGATAAATATTTGTATTAGCTCATCTGCATGCCTGCAATCCATTAGTCTGAAACAAACATGGACCTGAAGTTTGGACAATTAAGACTGCACTATTGACAATTTAGCAGCCAATCAGTAAGACACAATATGTAAGAATCACGATTCGAGGAAATGACTGAAGGGCTGGTACTGGCCTGGAGCCGGATCACCACTGCACAAACCTGAGGTGAAGCTGTCTAAATGTCCATCTTTTTGCTGCCCACGGTTTCGGAAGCCGGGTACTTGGGCAACACTAGTCAAAATGTTGATGTCCGGATAAAATTTTCTATAACACCAAGACGGGCCGCTCCAATTCCGCAAACTCGGCCATGATGCGGAGAAGGGCCGCTCATTTTCTGCAAAATCACGCAAAACAGTGAGATGGACTGCTCCAATTTTCACAGTCTCACCAGTAGCAGCAAGACAGACCACTCCCTTGTCTGCAGACCTGGAGGACCTCTCACCAAATGATCACTTCCAGGAGACTCTATGATGTTGTGATGGAGCATTATTCATTCTAGCACTGGAACAGTGGTCTCTCCATTCATTCATGGCTATTGAATCTCCAAAGACATTTGTCCTATTCCTTGACTCAAGTCATGATCCCAAAATCAACATATTGAGCTCAAGGTCACAGTCAGTTCAATCTAAAGAATATGAAATCAGCTGATTATACATTAAGGTGGTAGTTCTGTGAATTCAGCACAGACTGCTGTGATCAATCCATATTAGTATATACAGTGCTGTATGGGGACACAGAAACAAAGGTCCCTCTAATATACAGATTACTGCAGCTTTGCTGGAAAGGTGTGCGGCTCTGAAGGTCTCAGTAAGACATGCAGGACAGCGCTCGGGGTGTACAGCTCTTTAATGGACAGTAAACACATTTTCACTTCTCCAAAAAGAGAACGGCACCCTAAGCATGGCTTTAAAAAACACTTTTTTCCCCTCTCCCTGTTTTTCCAGAGGATGAAACAGCCTATGAGGAAGGTGTTTATGTTTGACCGCATAGGATTCTGTGGCTCTCATAATTAAATACCAGTGTTAAATATACACATTATACTTGGAAGGGGACAAAAAGTTAAATACTACCCAAAGACAATGTTCACATATTCATAAATGAAAAATATGAAACTCATGTAGCACGTCTAGTGTTAGTAAACTAGTAAAGTTTAATAATGACTTTATCAAGCTTGCAATAATCAAAAAAGTAATTATTAAAGGCCCTGACTGTGATTAAGCCTGACTACAAGACTGCGTCTTTTATCTACATAATTTATACATTTCCTGTGAAAGCTTGGGGTTGGTTCATACTCCTTCACACGTGTTCAGCACTCGTGCATCCGCACTGCATATTCAGACACAGAAACGCTCATAGTTTTTCGGTTAAGCCGCATACTTTGTCCATGCGCACAGCGTGTCATAGAGGAATCACACTGGGCGCGTGCACACCTTGCGTACTTGCGCCGTCATTCCAATATGGATATTGAGGAGGAGGAGCTGGCACACGCGCAATGTGTCCAGAGCTACGTGTGCACTGTCTACATGTACACGTGCGGAGAAGTACGAATCAGCCTTTAGTCTGAGTAGAGGACATAACTTTACACTGCAGACCCCAGCAGTAATTAGCACAGGAGGAGCACTATCTTTATCCAGAGTGATAGAATATATGAGCTTCCTACCTCAGCACCAGGAATGTATCATTTGTATATGCTCCTATGGACATATACAGACCTTCTCAGAAACACCCTTCTCTGTTTGCTTTCTCCACCCATCCGTCTTCCATAACCGCTTATCTAGTGCCGAGTTGCAGGGAGCCTGGTGCTTGCATATACTGTACAGTACACACAATATGGCAATTCAGGGACACCAGCCCCCTAAACCACACGTCCTTGGCCTGGGGGTGCCAGTCGGCACCACCGGAGGGAACCCACATGCCGTACAGAACGGCGGTGCAGACTGCATCAGCACACAAACTGCCACGAGGCTCACTCTTACCGCACCATTTTCCCCGTAATCATCCCACGTCTCCCTTTTCCAACACTCTACTTAAACCATTAAAAAATAAACCTTGAAACACAGAAGGCGATGCCCATTCCAGGGTAACGTCCATGGGAGAACTTTATCTATGGTAAAGTGAATGTGCGTCTTGGTGCAGAGGTGTGCAGAGCACCATTCCAGCATTTTATCCTGAAGTAGGTTAACGGATATAGGTCATAGCAGGATGAGGGATACCAAACACTGATCTCCTAACTAGAGCAGGCTGTTTTTTTTAACTGGATGTACTCATGCAGATAGTTTAGGTCGAGTCAGCAAAATTCCTCTCACAATGATGTAAAGAGCATCGTGCACGCCAAGTGAAGATTGATACAATAGGAAACAACCAGAGAGGCATACATTTTTAGTAATAAAGTGATT
>JAODUD010000040.1:1160889-1173226 GCA_026784285.1 Stomatorhinus walkeri | reverse complement strand
CCAATCAGAATCAGTAATTATTAAACTAACTACCTGGGAGAACTGAAAACAAGGCCTGGATTTGGAATCGAGGTCCATATTTGAAGAAGCCTGCTATAGCATGTTTCAACACTGCATTGTTAATCGCCATGCTACCTCCTGCTACACCAGTACTTCAACTATTTACACGTCTAGTGTATTTTACATGTATCTGCAGTAATAATTTATTAATCCCAATGGGGAAATCCTCTCTTCACTTTGCCCCATCTTGCTCTCCATGAGACACAAACACACATACAGGTGAGAGCACGCTTTGGGGTAATAGCACAGAGTCAGCCAGTGTGCGGCGTCCAGGGAGCAGGGGGTCACCGTCTTCTTCAAGGGCCCATGGACACGTGACCGTTCCGCTGAGGCCGAGGCAATCTGGTGAACTCAGGCAGAGAGGCTCACGATTTTATGACTAATTATAGATACATGTACTATTTATATTGCACTACAGCAGAATATTCCTCATCTAGGGGTTATTCATAATTATTATTCTTATTGGTTCATTTCGGCCTTACAGATTAACACCATGAGACTGAGCAGGCAGTTGTATTTAATCTCTTCAAAAATAAGGAGGCCAGTGTAACTGCCAGAGTCTTGGTTCTGCTCCCTAACTGCCATACCTCTCGCTCTCTCTGTATTGCTATTCATTGTAATTAAAGAAAAGGATACTCAGTGGTATTACACACACTGTACATCCCAGAAGCGGTATGATAAGTTGCATTATACAAAAAAAACGTGTAAATATAAGTGGTAATTCACTGACATAATTCACTGCCGCAATGTGTCACTTATGACATCGTCAATTTTATAATGAAACGAAAACACAAGCTTCTTGTCCAGTTACTGTTAACTTGCTGTCCTTCCAATTATCACATACACTGGCTGCAACATTGAGAGCGCCCTCAGACTGGCTGTGCTACCCTGACCCCCCCACTGTGCCTGGCAGCTGAGGCAGAGCCAGGAGGAGCTGCAGGAGGTGAGGCTGTCGCACCGGCAGCTGAGCGAGCGCCTGGAGGAGATCAGTGAAGAGCGGAGCCTACAGGGCCTGACTGTGCACACCCCCAGCCTGCTGTGCGAGATCGAGCAGAGCATGGAGCAGGAGGAGCTGGAGCAGGAGAGAGAGCAGGTGACGCGCCAGGAATATTCATGCGCTGTCTTTCACACAAACGCGTGAATGCTCACGTGCAAATGTTCACGCACTGTCTCGCACGCATGCAAGCAAACACTTGCTCTTGCACACGTGTAAACACTTTGTGTGCTCTCACACGCATGCAAATGGGACACCATTTTACTAAACACACATATGCGACACAACTATCATTTTAGTAGTTCCCAGAATCACATGAATATCCTAACATTTTCTTGTACTGTATGTAGGCCTGGTGGTTCTATAGGTATGACTGGCTGTGCACGCTAACAGGCTAGCCCAGTAGCCGAATCCTCTCCAAGGCCTCCTGCAGGAAAACCCGTCTCACGGAGACTTAACTGCTCTTTGCTCCATACTGCTGGCGATCAGCGTGCCATTTGCTATGGATGTCTGATTTCTGTTCTGCCGTGCCCAGCTGCGGCTGCAGATGTGGGAGGCATACTGCCAGGTACGGTCCCTGTGCTCTCACCTGCGAGGCAACGACGTCACCGACTCCGCACTTTCCACCGACTCCTCCATGGACGAGTCGTCTGAAACGTCCTCCGCTAAGGATGTGCCAACCGGCAGCCTGCACGCGAGCCTGCTGGAGCTGCGCAGGCTCACGCAGAACCTGCTGGATGGCAACGAGTCCACGGTAATGAGCGCCGCGAGACTCACGGAGGTGTATGCAGACTTAGAGCTAACACCTGCGCTGGTGACACAAAGGGGCCCCCTGAACTAGACCCAAAGTGTTCAGAAAGGAGCCAGGTTACACTGAGCATACAAATGATACAAAAACAGACCTACACCTACTTCATGCATGTTATAATCCAGTGCTTCTCAGCCCAGTCCTTGGGGAACCCCAGTCAGTTGACATTTTTGCTCCTTCCCAACACACTTATACCAGGTATTCTGTGTTCTTTATTGGCTGGGAGGGGGCAAAACTATGGACTGTCTGGAGGCCTTGGAGAATATGGTTAAGAAACACTGGTATAATCTGTAAATCTATATCACAAACACTATTCATTTACCCATAAGGACTACTTTTTAGTTTTATTGCTCTGTGTTTGAGTAAATGGGAAAACCCCAGGAAGACTGGTATACACATCTGTGTGTATATAAATGGTAAATGGACTGCATTTATATAGTGCTTTTTTCTACTCTTATGAGTACCAAAGCTTTACAATTTATGCCTCACATTCACCCATTCACACTCACTGCAGAGGCTGTCATGCAAGGTGCCAACCTGCACACCAGGAGCAATCTGGGGTTGCTTACTAAAAAGGACACTTTGATGGGGACAGGAGGAACCAGGGCTTGAACCTGCAACCCTCCAGTTGCCAAATGATAATACTACCTCCTGCGCCGCCTCCACCTTCCCAAATACCTGTGCCTATGCAGGGCTCACGGCGCAGTGACGAAGAGGCGCTAGAAGATCAAATACGGAAGCTGGGCGAGGAGCTGCGGACTCTCAGGGAACAGTGTGAGGGCGAGCAGGAGAAGGTCCGAGTTAGCCAGGAGGAGGCGCTGCATCTCCACAAGCAGGTCAGTGAGTCACCTATATCAGTCAGACAGAAGGACACTCACCAATGCCTGACTGCTGTGTTTATCCCTCCCCTCTTGCAGGTGGCGCTGCTGTCGCTGGAGCTATGTACCGTGCGCAAGGAAACCGAGCACTTGAGAACGGTGCCGGAGGTGCGGGAACCCAGCGAGCAGCTGCTGAGCGCCATCCGGGACCGGGATGAAGCAATTGCCAAGTATGGTTATTGCCTAGAAGCCAAAATGGGCAGTAGGATAACCCCTGTTTTATAAATCAGCCACTTCTTATCTCACTTATCAAACAGGCACATGGCAAATGATTGGATACTGAAAGTAACATTTATAACGTATGTAGCACCACCATGTGGCGAAGAGCAGTCACTGAAGTAGCTCCAGTGCATGTTCCATACATAACTGATACAGAAGGCACAGCACAGAGTGAGCATTGGGTGCAGGCTAAGACACTGGGCCAGGATCTCACAGGATCCCATATTTCTCTGTCTGCCCTGGACCAGTGCAACACAACCCTAAAAAGCAGAGTGTGAGTGAAGGTCATTCCATGCAGGACTTGGCTGACGTGGCTCTCCACACTGCGGATTATCGATGTGATGTCGGTGACCTTCTCTGTCACTAACGGATCGATAGTGGATGACAGAGCACATGACCGCTTGGAGCTGAGTTCATTACTGTCACACGCAAGCCATGACAGAAGAAATAGGCTCATACTCATTTCAACTGCCTGTCTGAACCATGCAAGCATGAAACTGTAAAAGCAGCAATGATCTCTCGCCTGTCTATACTGTAAACCCCCCAGCTACCACTGTAAATGTGTCCGCCCAGTACCATCCCAGCCCTTTTTCTCTCTCTCTCCGCTCACACACAGGAAGAAGGCGGTGGAGATGGAGCTAGCCAAGTGCAAGATTGACATCATGTCCCTGAACAGCCAGCTGCTGGATGCCATCCAGCAGAAGCTCAACCTGTCACAGCAACTTGAGGCCTGGCAGGTGGGTCAGAGTTCACAGGAGCACAGGTCACATGACACTGTGCTGTATTGTTGAAACCTTACGCCCAAACTGGAGTTTTTCCAAGCAAAATGAAAATAGTAAAAATTGTTCCCATTTACAAAGCAGGAGATAAGCACCACTTTACTAATTATAGGCCGATATCAGTACTTTCCCAGTTCCCTAAAATATTAGAAAAACTATTTACTAAACACTTTGATTGAGAAACATGATTTGTTTTCAGATGGCCAATATGGATTTAGGAATAATAGATCAACATTGATGGACTTGGTAGAAGAAATAACAGTATGTATTGATAATAAGAGGTATGCACTTATTATAGACTGTTTATAGACTTAAAGAAAGCATTTGACACAGTCAACCATGATATATTGATTAGAAAGATGGAGAAGTATGGTTTCAGAGGTATTGTATTGGACTGGTTAAAGAACTATGTAACTAACAGGCAACAATATGTACAAATAAATCAACATAAATATAGATTTATGAATATAGCATGTGAGGTACCTTAAAGATCAGTTTTAGGTCCAAAATTGTATATAATGTATGTAAATGATATTTGTTGAGTATCAAATATATAAAAATTTGTTTTATTTGCAGATGACAAATATTTTTTGTTCTGGGGTGGAAGTGCAGCAGGTTTTGGAGGTGATCACAAAGGAAATTAACATAAAAAATGGTTTGATATAAATACATTATCATTAATTTTAGATAAAACTAAATTTATGTTATTTGGAAAATATAAGAGAAGTATGGAAGTAAAATATGTATTGATAATGTAAACATGGAAAGGGTAAATGAAATTAAATTCCTTGGTGTGATGTTAGACCACAAAATCTGCTGGAAACCTCACATTAAATACTTTCAGGGGAGGGGCACGGAGCCTGGCCACCCTGGGGAAAATAAGGCACATCTTACAGCTGAAATGACTGTATACCTTATATTGTACATTACTTTTACCATATTTAAGCTATTGTGTTGAGGTGTGCGGAAACGCATATAGAAGTAACCTGCAAACAATAAATATAATGTAGAAGAGGGCCATTAGATTAATAAATAAAGAAGGAGACAAAGAGCAGATAAATGGACTCTTCATAAAAATAGGAGGTATAAAATTTTCAGATTTGATCCAGTTTAAAACAGCACAGATAATATTTAAAGCGAGAAATAACTTACTTCCAAATAAAATAACGAAATTGTTTTCAGAGAGAGAGGGAGGATATAATTCGAGGGAAGTCGAATTTAAAAATCCATTGTGTTAGAACAACATTAAAAAGTATGTGTGTTTCAATAGCAGGGGTTAAATTATGGAACAGTTTAACAGAAGAATTAAAACAAAGTAAAAATATCTCAGTTTAAAAGATAATATAAAGTACAAATTCTTAATAAATATGAGGATGAAGAAGAGCAGTTTACCTCCGGATGGTAATGGTAATGCCAAAACTTACCTTTTGAAAGAAATGTGTCATTTGGTGTGTTCAGTCTTTATATGAAAGTAATAGTGTTGTTTTGTTGTGTTGTCTTTGTTTCAAGACATGAATAATTGGATGGGGGTATGGCTAAATAAGGTTATACTTCAGCTTATTCCTTTTCAAACATAAAAGACTGGAAATATGTTATGTAAATATGGTGAATGCGAATATGTTTGAAATAAACAATAAACAAACAAACAAACTTAGTTCATGAGAGCTTGTGGAAGTGCCATGGGGCATGACCAGGCTATCCGCAGAAGTCTATATTTGTGTAGTTATATGAAATACTATAACACCAACAGTATAGAGTTACATCTCTCTTGCATGGAATGGCAGCTTTCTGGACCCGGGAATCATGACTTGGATTGTGTGTGTGTACGTACATGTGCTTGCTGTTGGCCAGTACGCCTCTGATCTCCCTACCTGCTCATCCGTTCTCCTTAACAGGCAGCTCTGTCCTCTCTCTCTCTCCTCCCCCGTCCTCGTCTCCTCCTTCCTCTGGCTGCAGTTTGCCTCCTCAGGGCTCTTTACTGTCTGGCTATTGTGGTTTCTGATCTAGTGGCCTTGACTCCGCTTCCGTACCACCTCCCCACCCCTGTGGTACCTCCCTCTTGCTTCTGTTTGAGGTGAGCCTCTTCCCCTGCATCCAGCTCTACATCCTTTTCCTCCATGCCCCCCCCCCCCCAGTCATACCCAGCCATACCAACATAATTTGGAAGTAATCTCTCAGCCGCCCCAACCTCTTCAGCCATTGGTCCTCTTCCTCTCCCCACCTCTCTACCCATTATTTCCTGCCTCTCCCCTCACACCTTTGTCTCGCCCCCCCCCCCAGGATGACATGCACCGGGTGATCGAGCAGCAGTTGATGGACCAGCACCGGCAGGAGGGCAGGGCATCGTCACACTCCTTATCTGATTCACCGGCCAGGCGGGACGCCCCCTGCAGGAGGCCTCCGCGCCTAGCCAATGGGGACAGGAAGTTGTTCTCCTTCTTCAAGAAGAAATAAGAGGCTGGGGTGGGGAAAGAAATCAACCAAAGTGACATGGGCTTCATAAGAGAGGAAGGCAGGGGGGCAGGGGGCCGGCCAGGGGTGGCCATGAGCGGCAACCCAGCGGCCTTTAAATGCATTTTAATAAGCACTTAATTCACCTGAAACACAAGGTCAGGTGACCTGCTATCCATATCATTACATTAATAAACCGAAAGGGGAGGGCTGAGCTCCCTTCAGCTGCTGAGAAGAGCTGGCCGCCTCTGGACCAGGCGATGTGTCGATCAAAGTCAGAGAGGCAGACAGCAATCTGAGAGTGAGAAGTGGACAGACTGACAGGCTGTCACCATCATTTAGCACTTTATCTTTCTCCCCATGATGCACTGGGGGGTGGGGTTGCGATTGCTGCCCCAGCATGACAAGGCCCTCTAATGGCCAGAGCTGTGCTCCTCAGCCAGCAGTGACTAGTTTCTCCAGAATTATCTCTCTATTTAAACTTCTGCCTGCACCTCCAGCCAGAAGGGCAGAGGATGGCAAGTTTTCCTTTTATATCCACAAGGGTTGCTGCCACGTTCAACTACCTTCTCAGGATCATTTAAATATTAGGGGGGGGGGGAGCACAGGCTGTGTGATACTGTTAGCTGAGGACCAGCACTGAAAAGCTGATGTGTGCTGTCTCCAAGAACCTCCCAGGGAGCCCGTCACATGACAGGAAGTGCACCTCACAACATTTCTGACAGGTCCCGGCTTCAGTGCTTGGACAGGAAAGAGAACTGCAATGACCAGCCGGGGCTAAGCCCGACCTGGGCCCTAAATGGTCCAGGGAAACTGTGAAAATGCTTGGAGTATCTTGTTACGTGTGTCCCTGAGAAACATGGACTGCAGGCAAAGTCAGGGACAGAGTGCAGCAAAATGAGATTGGCAATCCTCCTAAAACAGGTTTTGTTTAAATTAGAGCAAGTGCAATTGCATTTTTTGTTTCTATAGAAGCTATAGCATATCCTGGATTAGAAATCAGGTTCAAATGCAGCATGTAAGAATTATCAGATAGCGCATTTATATTCCATGAAGATATGTGTACAGCTTTCCCCTGGTAATGAGGCATACAGGTAACCTCATGTTTGGGAGGAGCACGAAGGGTGGTTGAAACTGGCAGCAGGGGAGACAGGGGCCACGTGTTGAGGGGTCATCCATGAATCTCTGCCAGTATGAAAGTAGCTTGCAGCTAACAAGGGAAATATAGTCAGTCTTAATTTGAACTGGCTAAACTGCTATTGCTACGTTACACGGGATTTAGTTGGCTGTGCTGCTACCATAACGTTACATGGGAGTTAGCTGGCTGAGTCTATCGTTATTTTACACAGAAGTTAAAAATAATGAAAGTTGCTCATTAGTCACTCAGGGCAGGACATTTTTACAGATACTGAACGTTAAGGACATGCTTGTGTGTTTATATACACATATAAGCACACTTGGGTATTTAAGATGAAGTGCTAAATGGTTTGTGGCTCATCTTTTGATAGCAGCGGCTGCATCAGGTTACCATGTAGCCAGGAGTTTTCCTGTTGGCGTCGCTTGCATGCTGTGCTTTTGGGCTCATGAAACATGTTTTCTCATAGCTTCTCATTGACTCGCTTCTAAACCTGTGAACATGGCAGTTATACGCTGATTGGGGGTTAGGGGGCACTCAATGCCTTCGCTGATCGCTTACGTTTAAGAGTTACCTGCCAAATGGGAGGCCTGTCATGCTTTAATGTGAGACGGGCAGTAGGCTGCTGATGGGAGGCTCTGGTTATGCCTGAACACAGCTCTGGTTATGCCTGAACACAGCTATGCACAAACGAGGCAGGTGTTGGTGAGGATGAACCCAAAGAATGATTTTTTTTTTTTTAACAAAAAAAACTGTTTGGGGAGAAGTATATTTATATATCTATAACTTTTGAATGAAAAGTTAATTTTTTAGAAAGATGTACATATCTGTTTGTTGCTGTCTTTTTGTTTTTACAAGTAACTGTTTACAGGAAGTACAATTCCTGGGGGGGCATCTGGCTGAGTGGGGAGGGTGCTTCTGAATTTAGACATGCAGGGCTCTGGATTCCAGCATATGACTGCAAATTGACCCTGCCGAAACAGAGACGGCACGCCATTCAGAGACACATACAGATCAAGGATGAACTGCCCCATTGTTCCATTCACTGAAGGCTTATAAGTGCAAAAATAACCATACGTTAGAACAGGAATGTACAGGAGTGTAGGGGGTCCTACTTTACGTAGGGTTAAATAAAGTGGCCACTGAGTGTAGGTGTCATGCCTTGCTTCATGCGGCAGAGCAGTCGCTAACTTCCTGGCTTTAAATGACCTATGAAAAGGCAGAGGACACTGACAGAGGTGGCCTGCGTGATGGCTACAGTGGGTCTGAGATGTTGAGGTTGGAGTCCACCCACTCGACTTCAGCCTCCCTCCAGGAAAGCTGTAGGCCAGAACAGGGGAAGATCAGCAGTATTTAACCCCATGAAGAAAAAACCTCAACTGTACCTGTTTACACTGTAGAATCAAAGATCTGTGTCTTTATTGGTCACGTTCCATAGGTCAGTCTGCCTCCCTTTTCCTTCATTGAGACGACATTGTGTCTTTCGTGTAATCCTTTGGTTCACAAGCTCGGCTCAGGTGTTAGTGAGCTTCGGTAAGCATTCCTTTAAACCTCCTGTAGGATTTTCCCCATTGTGACCAATGTATTTTACATTCACCCAGCTTCCAGAGCGAAAAGCCTGAATGCAGAAACACGGTGGTTACGGCAGGTCCTGCCTGGCAGCAAGAATCAGAGGGGCAGGGTCCCAACACCCCACTGCAGCCAAGCTGAGGGCCAGCAGGCAGTGCACCACTCTACATGCACCTTGTTGCTGAAAAAAGGTTGAGCACTGCGAGACAAAAAAAATCCAGGAGCAGGCCACACGTAAGCCGAGATTCATCCTTACTTCTTCGATAGTTCAACAGAAAATCGTTCTTAACTCTACACATTTCATGAAGAAATCAGGTCATGACTGAATCTAAAGATGTTTTGCAGTAGCTTGAACAACAGTTGGAAGTTGACGTGCAATCAGTCTCAGATCTGAAGAGCACCAAGCTAAGACGGTTAAGGTTGTTAACCTCCTCAGATGGCGTTCATGTTGCTGTGAGAGCCTTATAACTGACGGCTACATCGTCAGCTGCCGATTCGCATCCTGGATAAACTGTATCCTGCGTTTGTATCTGCATGAAAGCAAAGGATACACACAATATGACAATAGCTGAGATGGGACCTAAGGCCTCGGCAGACGAGCTCAACGCCACCCCACAGAGATTCCTCAGTGCAGGCCTGCCAGCTCAAGTCTGGCCTTCATGCCATTATGAGGTTATCGGTCACATCAAGTGACAGGCGGCAAGGAGTTATAATTTTGTACACATTTTGTATGTTTGTATGTAGGATGTGCATTAAACATACTAAAGGCTTATGCACAAGTGAAAAATATGAATTGTATTGTACATATAACATTCTAGTTTTATATGATTAAGGGGCACTTTCATAATGATATCCCATTTGTATATAAAAGGAAATAAAGAGAAAACCATATTTATGGTTTTATACAATATGTACAAAAGGAAAATGCTTATTTTTTTTAGTAATAATCATCTGAACACTACAAGGGGAAAAAGTTTTACAGATATTTCCAAAATAAAAAAGAACCCATTGGCATGCTTCTTCATGCCGGGGGCCACTGGAAGAGAATAAAAATTGCCAAATGTTAAGCCTCCTTTGGTTTATGGATTTACCAGCCCCCACCTTGTATGTGGATCACATCCAAATACATAAACCAGCATATAATCAGCAAGGTCACCAACCAAGTTACAGCTGTACCAAGTTAAGCGGCAATTACCTCATCAGATTCTCACCTCAGTCGTATAAGCTATCTGAGGTCATAAAAATGTTCACATTTTACAGGTTTTGTGTTAACAGCAGAGCAACGCAGGATCAGACATGTGCCTGCACCCCTCACCGGCTCTGACGTCAAACTTCATACTCCAGAGCACTCTTATTGCGGTTCTCACCCAAAAATGAAACCAGCCACATAGAAAATGAGGCAGCAACACAGCAAAATCACAAGCTACTGGGAAAAGAAGGGACCTCAGTGATTTGCTGTCAAAGGTTCATTATTTTAAAATGTTTATTATAGATTAAATTCATGATGAGAAAAAATGAATGATACATCTTAGTTCTCCAGTGTACATCAGAACCACAGGTGAAACAGAATCATTTTAACTATAACACACAGGCATGTATATATATACATCTATATAAATACATGTATGTGTGCCTAAATATGCATTTATATACTGTACATATTACAGAAATATATTTAAATATACACAGACATATGAAACAAGCATATCTGTGATGGCATTGTTCATCTCCGCCTGGTTCTTTAAGGTCCAGCAGCAGACTGTGCACCATGTACCTCACCTCATTCCCCTTGCACCCAGACCTCTGCAAACCCCAGAGAACTGGTGAGCTGTTGGAGCCTTGGCCTTAACACAGTCAGATGACCAATTTGGCAACAAGTCCTGTAACATTGGCAATGCCAACATGTTTGGCTGAATGGTCACGGCTCAGAACCAGAGAACTGATACTATGCGATGGTGATGTGTCTCGGCCTGCTTAAGTGGTGAGAATAAAGCATCCAGATGGCACTCGTTTCACCTGAAAATGACAACCAAACACGACAGAGGAAAATGAGACGGACCGTGGCGCGTCCGTGGACAGAAAGCACCCTGCAAGCGTGGCAGAACGAGAGAATGTTGGGCCCTGCGGAGTACAGGAATTCTGGGAGGAGGGGGGCTATACTGCAAGTTTCCTCCAGGAGACGCAGAGAAGGTACAAAACAATCGAGAAGCCCGTCACCCACCCCCCCTCAACAAGACGGTAGGGGGTCTCCACTCATGATGACTTTGCCAAGAACAATTCCTTCTCACTTCAAGTAAATGACGGCTGCACCATGGAATATAAAAAACAGGTTGTAAAAATGTGAGGACAGTGGTAGCAAATGGACAAAGGGCATGTTTGTGATTCACATCAACAGTCCTGGTGCCACGCGAGGTGGAGGGTTTCTTCTCACTTCTGCTAGAAAAGCTGCTGGAAACAGACGCCTGAGAAACCAGAGAATGGGGGGGTGGGGTTCGGTCAGATGGATGCTCAGATTTGATCATCATCCTTATTTTTCCTTCACTGATAAGACGTTGATAACCTATAAGACACAGCCCCCGGGTTCCCCTTTGACCTCTTCACCTCCCAAAAAATAAAATAAAAAAAACACAAGAGAACGCCTGGCCTCCTGGCAGAGTCTGATTCCTAAAGTCCCACATCGTGAGGGATGAAGAGGAGGATGTGATACACTGATGGACAGCAAAGAATATATCAGTTGGTATGAATCGGAGTACTTAGGATGCACCGTGACCCCTCCCTAACCTGGAGGAATCATTCATTAAATAGCATCATCTAGCTTCAAAATAAAAATCCCCTGACTCTCCTACTAAAATCTGTAAAGTCTTTGATTCGTTTGTCCAAAAGGGACCTTTCCCTCCTCTTTGTTTTGATAGATTTAATAAAGAAATTAATTTAGTTTTTCTGAGTCCCATTCAGCACTTAGTAGTTGCCGCCATCCGCCCATGTTCTTTATCCCTCCGTCCTCTCCTGGCTGCTATCATCTCATTAGCAGCACCTCTTCTTCCGTTTACTGTTCTTGGTCAGCCTGACCACGTCATTCTGTTGCTGTTGCTGTTGCTTGGCAACCACCTCCTTCTTAGCTCTCAGCACAAGTTCTGTGATGCAGTTGAACATCTGCAGGGTAGAGCAGGTAACACAGGCACAGCAGTTAACGTTACGGGATGTAAAGCAAGTGCAACGTTAAATGCTACACATATGATTCAGCCATTGTTATGGGGCTCAGGGAGGGGTCCGGCAGTCCCCTCCTCCCACTCACCTCCTCCACATTGAGGTTCTCTTTGGCACTCGTCTCAAAGAGCCGGATTCCCATCTGCTCTGCGAACTTCTGTGCATCGCTTGTCTCCACCACCTTGGAGTTTGGGTCGTCATTCTTGTTCCCCACTTGCACAGGAAGGAGGGGTGGGG
>JAODUD010000040.1:1141700-1154006 GCA_026784285.1 Stomatorhinus walkeri | reverse complement strand
CAGCTCAGTGCCGTATGGAGTCCCAGGGAGACAGCAGTGTTAAGCATGGTATCAGCAGCTCAGTGCCGTATGGAGTCTCAGGGAGACAGCAGTGTTAAGCATGGTATCAGCAGCTCAGTGCCGTATGGAGTCTCAGGGAGACAGCAGTGTTAAGCATGGTATCAGCAGCTCAGTGCTGTATGGAGTCCCAGGGAGACAGCACAGTGTTAAGCATGGAATCAATTCTAAACGTAGGTGGGAAAACAGCTAATTTATATATTTTTATTATTAATATAAATTATTATTCTGATATTCTGATATGCAGACGTACCACAGCAGTGAGGTTTGTGCCTGTTTATGTTATACAAATTCAGAGAGCCAGTTGACAGGGGTGCTAACTGGTTAGAGTGAGATTTTCAATTCACATACACATGCGTTTACATGTATGTAGCCGTTTTATGACCTTGTAAATAGTATGTAGGGTTTGCAAACTACCCCAATGTTCGTCAAAAGCATCCATGTTGGTATTTAAAGTGGACGCACAGTGTGTCCAGAGCTGCACATACACCACTGTGCAGACACAGTGTTCGTCTGCAGAGGCACACAATAATGCCAAATGCATCATAAACATTCAAGCAGACACATCCGCAAGTACGTGTGCGTAGAAATGTGAACCAGCCTTTAGGCTACACACAAAGCAAAATAAAGATTTATGATTTAGCTTTCAGTTCAGCATTCTAGCCTTTTTCCAATGCAATTAAAAACAGAAACACACACACTTTTCTAACTTCTCTCACCGTACAAGAATGTTTCAGTGTATGTAAACATCAGTTATATTTGCGAGGATACTCAGCCAGGGCTTACCATAAGTTTGTGAATAACTGTTTAGGATGGTCACTGACGTGTTTTTAAATCATAATTAAATCCTGCCAACCGATCCATCAGCTTCCACAGAGACTAAAAACAATAATCAGCAGCTCCCTCTGTCTGCAGAGGGAGTGTAAACACCTGTCATCTAACAGACTATCCATAGAAAATTCTCATGCTTTCAGTTTTGGGGAAAAAATTTTAACTGCCCTGCAGGATGCGTGCATGTGTGCGCTTATGTGTATTGAACAGCTCCATACCCCATTTATCTTGATTTCAATTAAAATATCACTAGGGTGTCACATCCATCACCCCAGTTAATAAAACACAATGTGAAAAATATAAACCTGTAAGTTTTAACATTTTGCATGCATGAATATCCCATGAGAGCACAGAGAGAAGCATTGTCTGTGCATGTCATAATATCACACTCAAAATACTTTTTTTTCCTTCTCAATTGTTTATTGTTGAGTACCATTGGCTGCTTTCAGTGCTCGAGTGAAATTTTTGTGCTTGTATTTTGACCGTTTGGGGGTGAGGGCTCAAGGCCATTTGTCAGTGAATGTTATTGGCTGAAAGCCCTGGCTTTGTGAGTGACTAGATGCTACGAAAAGCTTCTTCAGGAGACAAAGATCGAGAACGATAGTGATGGAGTTCCAGCTCTTTGTAGCGATCCAGATCATTCATTTGGCTCAGCAAAAACAGCTGGCTCTTTCAGCTCCCAAACGGCTCTTCATTTAGGATCACCTCGGGCTTTTATAATTCAAACTAATTCTGCCATGTAATTACAGTGAACCTTATTTCCAGAATACCGTTATTTTACATTGTTTGGTATAAAAACATTACTGTAAAAACACCAAACACTATTACACGTGTATTGAATGTTGCAAATTACAGTTTCACTACAAACACTAGCACTGCATAAATGTACACTGGTGATGGACAAAATGCTGCCTCATGAACCATCTGCTGTATGGCATGCTTTGTGCACCACCAGCAAATCATTCATGAATCTTCATTGTGCGTTTTATTTTGAAATGAGTAAGTAAAATGCGCTGTTTGACTGAAGCGGCTTGTCATTCCGTTTGTACTGTTAATCCGACAGATAAAAAACAAATCTGAGAAAACGTCACTTTTTATGTCTTTCCTAAATAAAAAGACCACCCTAGTGTAATAGCGATTAAAGTGATCAGTTATTTTGGTGTTTATGTTAAAACGAGGCTTTTATTATATTACGAATTTTGAATTAAGCTTACTTTCACAAGATTAATCTATCAAAACCAATACTTAACTCAATGAGCACTAAAATATGACATAACTATGACTGTGTAATGGAGTTCACGTGTTTTTGGGGTGACAGTGAGCTGCTGTGATGATTACCGACTGTCCCATTGCTTTCCTGATTGGTGAGCAGTATGCTGATGCGACGGCCCATTAACAAAAGCCAAAGGTGTGATAGGCAGAAGTACGTGCTGCTGTGGTTAAAAGAGGTCGCAGCTATGTTTTCGCATTGCAAATGTGACCTTTTCCATGGGTTTCACGTTTGCTGCTTGTGGGCGTATTACGCAATCGCCTTGGGCCACTTCTAATTGGTGAGCATGACTGTCACACAAGGAGCATGGCATGAATTTGTAAAACTATTCTGACAGCAAATTTTAAACCTTGGGTCAGACGTGCTGTATAATGCATCACAGCCTAACCTGCAGCCTTTATGATTTGCTAATGGCATTGCTTCAAATTGCGATTTCGATTAGAAATCGATAAACCGTTCAGCCTTAGTTTATGCATCTTATAACAATTTAAAGGCAAAGTTTTAACTTATTATATGAGCATGCAGTTAATAACAAATGAAGGAGCTATCAGCCAATAGAATAACAGAAATTGCCATCAGCCCGCCCCCAAACTGTCGAATCCACCCCGTGTCAAATCTCAAAAATTCACTTGAGTGCAGAGAACAGCCGAAGGTAATTCACTTTGTGCACGAGGATATTCAACAAATCAATAAGGAATTAAACATTTAAAAAAGAAAAATGACAGTTTGAGCACAATATTATGACACACAATTCTTTTCATGTTCACATGAAATATTAAATGTACACACAAAATATTAAAGCTTAGTGGTTTATATTTTTCACATTGTGTTTTATCGCCCTCTAGTTTCCACATGGTTGTGACACCGTATATCACTTATTTTTTTAGATATCACACAGGCCTGTTCTGCAACACTATGTCATACTTCAAACATTTTGAAACCTTGAGACCAGCAATGAACTGTGACCCAGACCAACCCTAAACCCATAAGGCTGGTGACAAATTAGACTGTACAGTGCTTCTGACAGTTTGATGCCTCCAACCAAGAAGTGCTTCAAGAACATCATGACCAGAATGAAAATCCAAATCACTAACTGAACTGCATACAGAAAATGAATCAGAACCAAGTTGGTGGAATATTCCAATCTGTGAGTCAGCCGTGGTGCAAGAGGGCCAGAGCAATGCAGTAATATAAGGCAGAGAGAAGACTGGGCCTGTCAAGCCTCAATCCAACACTGCCATCCCAGGAGCACATGAGCGTCTGCCTACATGGTGAACAGCCACCCATCTGTGAGTTCAGCAGTATCATTACATCTCTGCTGCCACAGGCACCAGCACTAGCTAATGTAGGACGTGGAGGTCAGTTTTGTAGATGCTCCTGCACCGCTTCCCAGAGCTCCTGGCTATCAAGCTGAAACGTCCTCTGCACCTTGCAGAGACGTCCTCTGCAGCCTGTTAACAGGACACCAGCTCCCCACAGAGAGCGACCAATCAGCTGACTGCACGGGCGAGCGAGACACAGAGTGTCTCCCTCAAAACCACAGAATCGTACCTATTTACGCCTGGAAAACGAAGCAGGCTGACATAAGCCAGAAATGGCAGATAGGCATGCACAGAAAAGGGCTTCCACTAAGGCAACATTAAAGTGACACGAAAACCAACTGCAAAGTGCTATAGAGGGTATGCACACGTCTCAGTATGCGGAAGTTACCGCGGTTATACGTACTGAGTGGCAAAAAAACTGAATGGCAGCATGAGTTTAGCTTTTTTTGTACCAACTGTAGAAAACTAAAGAGAAGCAAATAGGTCGCTGCAATCCACAGCAACAACTCAGACTCAAAAATGTGGGTTTATTGGATTTTTGGATAAAATCATACATTAAGTTATATACTGTGCTGACTACTCAAACTAAATATTTAGAATCATCCATTTATTTTCCATGTATCTGAATTCTGTAATGTTTTTCCTCAGCATTTTATAAACATCCATGATGATGAGCCTTGTGTTCTAAAAGTGGGAGTGGTTAGATGGCAATTGTTAAGATAAGCCCAGATTTCCTTATAAGGGGCTACTTCACAAAGCAATTTAGACAGTAGGTCTAATATATCAGTGTCCATGGTCCACTGGTTCTTTTGTAATTTGGACGGATCCCTGTCGAGTCCACTGTCTTCCACTTAAGCAGACAATTGCTTGTTCCACGGTGCCCCTCAGTCTGCATAAGGGGGCGTGTTCAGGCGGGAAAGTGACGTCAATGCATACTCACATTTAGATTTTACTGAGGCTGCTAACAAAACTTACATTAAACTATCAATCGTGCTGTCTCTCTGTTATATGTGTACTGGGGCTACAAATCATTAAACAGGTAAAACAATTTAATATTTGTTGGTAAACAGAAATTCATAGGCTATGCCAATACCAAGAACTCAAAGCTAAAGACTATTTACGATGCAAAACTGTGCCAATCTGAAGGACATAAAGGAGGTGAGAACGTTTTGGAGATAAACCCCCAGCCGCCTATGTACCACTGCACTGTCATCATACAATTGGAAGGCAAGCCCGGCAAACAGGCGTTATCGCTTCTTGAGGGGCCCAAGTGTGGGCGGAGGACCGGGAGAGCCGGGCTGCCGGTCCGCGGAAAGAGGGGGGTGCGGCCGCGTCAACCACGGATCCGCCGTATAAAAGCTGGAGAGCGGCCGCGTGTCGTGGGAGCTCACAGTGGCACTAAAACTGTGAATAGTCCATTTCTGACAAGGTGCCGGCTTGGGGAGCCTGTTACGACTGAGGCCTGAAATAAACACTCCGAGTCCGCGGCGTCTTCCCCTCTGACCACGTTATACTTATTTTAAAAAATACCTGCCTGTTTACCATTTAAAGGCGTCTGCAACTCCAACGGGGGAAAGAAGTGACAATTCCGGGTGCCGGCGGTCGGGAATTGAATGAAAGCGAGCGAGGAGCTGAGCGGACCGAAAGCAGGGTTACAGTTAGACTGACAGACGGGCCACGCCGAGACTAAAGGGATTATCATTAGACTCGATATGTCTTAATTTTTTACAAGGTACTGTGTTTTCCTAGTCTTTTTCTTCTTGTGTGGCTGTGCAACATGAAGTCTCAAACAATTTCCTTCGGGATAGTATAAGTTTTCTAATTGAAACAAACAGGGGTTATGTTAAGACTAAGAGCCTGCCGGTGCTGGTTACCCCAGGACACTCATACGGCGGCCGCTAAGTTCTCACACACGGTGACTGGAAACAGCGGCGCTTCGCCTGGTAAACGGTCATAAACACAGTCCTCCACGCCGCGAGCCGGGGTGACATGCCCGGCCCTGCGGTGCCAACCTACCTCCCAGGGGGCGGAACCGGTCACCTCCCGTCGGTTTCGGGTGGAGGAGCGAATGGAGCAAGCGATTCCCCGAACGACATTAAAAGCGCACACCCACCCTAGTATTAGTGACTCTATGGAAAAGCCGAAACCCTGCTGGTTTCGGGAGGAAGACTGCCCCGTGCGGCCTACTTCCCGTCGCACACCCCCCCGCTTTCCTTACCGCTGTCCCCGATGATGAGCAGCTTGAAGAGGTAATCGTAGTCTCTTGCCATGCCGATAGTCGGTGGGTCACCCCCACGCCCGTCGCTCTCACGGCCCCACGTTTCTCCTCGTCGCCACAAATTCACCGGTCCTAATCCCAGAATGCAGATTTTAAATCCGTATTTCCCTCTGTTTCCGTTATAATACTCCCAAGCCGGTAGCCCTTTTTCCGGGGTTTCGCGGCGTCAGCTGCCCGCTCCCTCTGTAAGTCAGCCGGAAGCTCGCTTCCTTCTTCGGCGGTGTGCCCGGTCCCTCCCTCTGCCAGTCAGCTCCAGGGCGCAGGCGCACGCTCATCGAGGTGAGAGTGGACCGGATCGGCGGATGAGGTTACGACACCTATCTAGAGTTTGTATTTGCCATGTTCCTGGAATAGTTTTAAAGCTACTGCAACTCTATGGAGTTAAAAAACACAACTGTTGAAGAGGCACGGGAATTTTTAAAAATCACATTATTGCAAGGGCAAGAGGACTTCATATCCGTGTCCAGCAAAACTAAATATAGGAAACTGCAACCAAGCTGGTTTACTACTGAAATTAAGAATATAGTCAGGAGGAAAAGGGCTCTGTTCCACAAATAGTTAAAAGATATCAGACTTGCTAAGAGGAATGTCGAAAGGAAGATTGCATTGGAGGGTAAGGGTGACATTTTTTTCAAATAAAATATTGTGTGCAGATTTGGCCACCTTAAAAACATAACAACATAGTGCTACAAGAATGACTCCTGGTCTTAAAGGAATGTCTCACGAGGAGAGGTTAACTGAGCTGAATCTGTTCAGCTTTGAGCAAAGGAGATTAAGGGGGGACATGATCCAGGCATATAAGATTCTAACAGATCTGGATACTGTTCAGCCAAATAGTTACTTCAATATTAGTTCAAATACAAGAACTTGTGACCATAGGTGGAAATTAGTGGGAGAACATTTTGCACTGGATTCAAGAAAGCACTTTACACAGCATGTAGTTAGAGTATGGAATAGTCTTCCTGATAGTATAGCGCAAGCTAAAACCCTGGGTTCCTTAAAATCAGGGCTAGATAAGATTTTAACAACTCTGAGCTATTAGCAGAGTTCTCCCCAAATGAGCTTGATGGGCCAAATGGCCTCCTCTCATTTGTAAAATTTATGTTTTTACCTCAAGTGGGAATGCTGCTGCCAGAGGGAGAGGGAGGTGTGGCAGGTTAGCGCTCTTCCTGTTATCTGGTTGTCACCAGTTCAAATCCTAGAGTTGGCAGAGTGATGTCACCGTCGGGCCCCCGAGTGAAGCTCTTAGCTCCTAATTGCTCCAGGGACTGGCTGACCCTAGTATGTCACTTTGGTTGTACCATAGTGGTTGGGGGCTGGCACCAGCCTCCAGGCATGATGTGAGACCATGCTGGCAGGGGTGCTTCTAGGATCTGACCCAGCCCCCTGATGAAATACAGGGCATCATCCCACCCCCCCATGATTAAATCTGCAATGAGGAGGGGGGGGGGGGTCCTCGTGATAGTTTGCCAAGCTGGGGGTATGAAAGGTATGTGACAATTGGCTAAATTGAAACCACTTAAATAGGGTCCAGGACCCCCTCTGGCTGCTGTTGAGTTGTTCACACGCTGGATGCCCAGCTAATAGGCTGCTTGGAAAAACCACAGCCTCTGCAGACCTACGAGGTTGTTGGGCAACGTTTTAACCAGGAACACTTCATTACGTCAGTCGGGTTGTTAGGAGAAAATGTGAAAGACAGACGGCTGGTGAAGCCTTGGGCAACCTCCACAAGCAGACTGCCATACACTGCATAGGTATGGGAGGAGGGCACCTTCAGTCTGCCTGGGGAGGGCCAGGAGTGAACTCCCCTCCCCCAGCTTAAGTTTAGCTTATACATTCAAAGCCTCCCTTTCAGGACTGATCAGGAATCTCAAAATGAAAAGAACATTCAAACATACATTCATGACATTTATCCAGCACTTTGAATCTTACAAAAAATTACAGGTTGTGAACTTTTTGCAGATCTTATACCCACTCGGTATGGACTCCTGCCCCAACCCCACCAAATATACTATTTTAGTTAACACTTGAAGCCATTTATTAAATCATGTAATTTTGGCTGTTTTCCATTTGTACAGCATGTTTGGGGTGAGTCAATAACAGATTATAGTATTAACATTAGCCCAAAGATTTCTCTCAGCCAGAGCTAACTGTGGCATAGCTGCACGCAGACACACACAGAGCATAAAAACTGGGGACCAAAAAAGGAAAGGGAAAAAAAGCAATTTTCAATCTTCAGTAAAGATCCTGATGTACAGAGTAATGTTCTTAACATCGATCCATCCTGCAGCTGCTTATTGTAGAGCCGGTCACAGGGCCTGGAGGCAGCGTTGGCTATAGGCAGGGGAATACCCTGAACATTGTTCTCCACTGTTTCTCAGAATTTAAAAAGGGAATTTTTGAATTGTATTTAAATCTCAAATCTTTAACTCATGACGCCTGGAGGCCTCACTATTTTCAGTTTTTAATGTCAATGAGTTGTGTGCTCTGGGGGTAATGTATCCTACAAAGCTGGTACTATATTAAGGAGAGCAGAAAGGCTATTACTTCAGAAAAAAATAGAATCAAGATGATAAAGGAAGCCGGTGCTTCCCTCCTCACCTCTTCCTGTGTGCAGAGCGTGGCCACAGTTCATGAGGCATTAGTGTGTGGCTCGCAAGACACGTGTGTCTTTACATAAGTATATGTATATGTGTGTGTATGTGTGTGGGCTCACAGGTCACAGGTGTGAACGCGTCACATGCAGCTGTGGCAGCAGTCCGGTGCCGTCCAGTCCGGTTCCAACCAACACATCACGTCAGGATGGTGTCGTCGATCTCCTCGTTGGAATCCGGCAAGCTGGCGATCTTTTTCAGGGAACGGCGGCTGCACTCAGACAGCAGCTCGTTGCTGGCAGAATCCAGGGTGGCACTGACACTCTGCAGGAACAGGGAAGTGGCATCTTTAGGCCATCAACAGGTGTGTGTGTGTGTGTGTTTGTATTTACCACATTGTGGGAACCAACTATCCCCACAACCTGATAAAATCTGTTACTTTTTAGCTTGTGGGGACATTCTTGAGGTCCCCACAATCTTATCCTCTTTCATGAAATTCTGACTATAACCAAAAAAAGTTAACCCTTTGGAGTTGACGGCAATGTCCGTATCTTGTATTTCAGTTCATAACTCGCTGAAATCTTATTATAGAAACATTAAAAAATGCTAAGTCTTTTCAAAACGTTCACTGTCAGAAGTATTAGTTTATAAAATTTGGTTAAATCAGCAAAAAAGTAAACCATGTCACCTTACTTAGTTTTACCTGCATCGGGGGCGTGTAGTGCCGCTCTCACCCGAAGATCACTATTCACATTGTATATAGCTGCATTACCGCATATTCAAATCGCATTCACATGGTAATTTGATGAACAACGCAATGGTGAAAAACATTCTAGATACATCCCTATCAGCACCATAAAAGGGAGGGGTGAATGGCTCATGCATACACATGAAAGTTGCCAATGAAAGGAGCCAGAAACAGTGACATGAGTTAGGTGTTTCTTATTTATTTATCCAACTGTATGTTGCAACTACACCATTTAGTCATTTTCATGTAGCCAAGACTTTGGTGATCAGATATGTAGGATAAAAAAAAACCTCCACCATTACTTACTATGTACTTTTATAATTTTTCTGCAAGTGTTTCAAGCTGCATTTTGCAACGTCTCTACTTTGTCAAATTACAAACTTCACGTAGATCACTAAGTGCACTAAAATTAAGATCAGTTTAATGCCAAAACAAATACAGTGGTACCTCAGTTCTCGAACTCATTATAACTTGAATTTCTTAAAAGTCAAACCAACCAGTTAAAAAAAAAAATTACCTAGAACTCGATCTGAATCTCAGAAGTCAAACCGTGAACGCAGACCTAAGATAACTTGTCTGCACAGGGAAATGAGTCAAAAGGGTAACGTTTCAGTCTGTCTCGCATTCACTATCATAGCATCGTGCATGTTTACACTAGCTGAATACATATATTTAGACAGTAAAAATACATTTAGACAATGAGACAGTAACAGTAATTATTACATAATAAAATATATTTTAAAATCTAAGAATTCTTATTATTTTAATATTAATAATAAACCATCAATACGTTTAATTATAATAATATTGTTGTGCCCAGCGGGGACGTAACGGAGACAAAGGTGCAGACGTCAGGGTAGCGAGGAATACGGGGTTTAATTACAGGTAAGGCAGGCAAAACGCAGGCAGACGGACAATATAGTGACCGGACTGGGGAAACAAGCAAACGCGGACTAAATACAGAGGACTAATGACAACAACCAGAAAAAGCTGATCACACGGGGTTAATAAGGGGGTGTGGCACAAGGAAGGAACAGATGATTGGGGCAGGACACATTGTTTGGATACATTTATTTTACTTAAAAGATTACTATTCTATTAATGTGTTTAGTACAGTAAATGCTCGTCTTGTTTTATCCGGTTCATTTAGTGTTTAAATGCTTAAGAAAAAAAAAAAAACCCTATTTAGGTGTAATCTTTTGGGACTCAGAACCAATTAATTGGTTTTCCATTATTTCTTATGGGGAAAAATTCGGTAGGAACTCGAACTTTTTAGGATTCAATCCGGAGTTCTGAATGGATTAATTTCAAGTTCTGAGGTACCACTGTATATAAGAAATAATTTATTTGCCATGAATTAAGTTTATGATGAAATGAATGAAATATGTGACCATGTCCCAGTCAGTAAAAGTATGTTCCCTACCCTTAGATCCCAGAGGTTTAAAGATGCCAAAAATCTTGTATTTTGTTTGGTTGCTTATGGTTAAGGTTTGGGCTGGGTAGGGGTTAGTGTGTGTGAGCATGCATGCATCCGTGTGTGCGTGCAAACAGGGGCCCTGACCTGTAGCAGCTCGTCCCCATGCCTGAGCCGCAGCAGGCTGACGATGGTGTGCTCGCTCTGGGCACGCACGCTCGTGTTCTTGTCCTTGGTGTTATCCAGCAGGCTCTTGAGCAGAGGCTTGAGCAGGCCCAGGTCCAGGGCCGGTGTGGTGGGCTCACGGCACACCCACCACAGCACGCGCTCCGCCACCAGCCGCACGTCACTCGACTGGTTCTGCAAACACTGGGTGATGCACAGGAGCCATTAAGAGCTGGCGGCGACTACAGGGCCAAAGCCAGGCATCCCTGCTACAGTAGCCTCTTAAGCATCAACCTACTGCCTCCCTGGGTGCTCACCTTCCCAAACTGCGAGATGATTCGAGGAGAGACGCCGCCTCCTCCCTCATTCACCATCTGGTGCCTCATCAGGTAGCCCATTGCCCTGATGCCGCTGGTGGCGATGGGGATCTGACCGGAATGGATGGGAAAGGTGAAAATGTCTGATGAGAAAACTAAAAATATGATCCAGGTGCACTAGTGGAGACAAGCACATATTTACCCAGAACTCCCCCCCCAAAGAGCCATGCAGTGCCGCATCCCATTGAAGTGCCCACTCACCCTGTCTGCCGTGGCACTGGCCAAGACGGCGGCCAGCACAGTGGGGCCGTACTCCTCAGCCGAGAGCCGCTGGGGGGCTGCCTTGATGACGATGGCCAGGGCCAGGCTGCGGCCGTGTCGCACCATCCAGTCCACGCCGGACACATCCGCTGGGGGGGGGGGGGGGCTCATGTGTTCATGTTCACAGCCAAACACATTTATGAGTGTGCAAAGTGCATGCATATACACACTTGCGTGTAGTCAATTCTCACTACTGTGTGTCTGGTCTGCATTTCAGTAAGTGTGTGTGTGTGTGTGTACGCATGCATATGCACACTCACCCAGGATGTGCTGCGACAGGATGACCCTCAGCTCCTCCTCCGGCAGGAAGGCACAGAGCTCCCCAATACAACCAGCTGCTGACATGCGTGTGGCGTCCTGTAGGGACAGATGGTAACACTCAGTGTACGAGCAGTCAGGCCCTGCCCGCCTCCCACACTTTTACACCCCCCCCCCCTGAGGTTGGCCACATCCTGCAGAGGCGCCGTCACCGTGGAATTCCTGCAGACACCCCTGGGCAAGTTTTCAGCAGACTGACAAAGCCTGAACAGCTACCGTGGACAGTGAAGTTGCATGATCAGGACCTTAAACACCCCCCACACACACACGCACACGCACGCACACAAAATCCCAAACCCTTATTTGCGGCACCCTCCCTCGCTACACTTCAGGAATGAAGGAAAGTTTTCAGAATTTCAGATGTTGAAGTGCTGTCCCAATACTTCAGGGAACAATGATTTTCACTTAGATCACCCCTTTGCCGGGGATATGTGGAAGTCTAGTGAAAAGCACCCTTCACGGAAGGGAAATTCACCTTTGGTGACACCCACACATGACATGGCATAAAAGCTCTACCTCAGTGATGACTCCACATATACAGGAAGAGCATGGAAAGTCATCGAGGATTCAAGTGTGTCCCGATATCCATGCTACCTCACTCACTCACTCACTCACTCACTCACTCACTCACTCACTCACTCACTCACTCACTCACTCACTCACTCACTCAC
>JAODUD010000040.1:1121924-1133492 GCA_026784285.1 Stomatorhinus walkeri | reverse complement strand
TGAGAGTCACGTATCCTGAGAGTCACGTATCCTGTGAGGCTCAACTCGGATGTTTGGCAGTGAATCTCTTAAAGACATAGATACACATAACACACAATACGGACAGCAAAATACAGTTTACGTCAATAATCTAATACGGAGAGACACAGGTATCAGGGGTGATCAGTAAACTAATGGTTCCCACAGCATGAAAAAGTGAAATTAATGTGGCCAGGAGATGGCCGCATTTCACGCGGGGGGGGTTACCTTTCCATGCGCATTCAGGGCAGAGAGCGCGGCGTCCAGCATGCAACGGCGGACTTCAGGGTGTCGGTCATTCAGGGCGTCGGGTACGAAGAACAGGAAGAGGGGCGTCACCTGTGACTCATCCAGGTACTGCGCCAGCTTATTCAGGGCCAGAGCAATGCCACACCTGCAGGGGGCGCCAACACCAAGAAGGACAGACAGATAGACACACGCATGAGGTGATGGAAGAAGAAGAAGAAAGGCCGTGAAGCCTATAGTGGGCAGGGATGACACCCCCTGCAATAGATGACCTTGTTGGGCAGTTAATGACGGTGCAAAGTAAACCCCACCCACCACTGCTTTCTCCACCCACTGTCATGTAGGGACTTAATGCTCAAATAAAATGCTGCCTGTAATTTTCTCATTTTCAGGAAGGCACAGACCTCACGCCACAGACACGAAGTTTCCTTTTTACTGTTTGTTTTTTTTTTTTACCTTGCCTCCCACTGGTCTGGCGGGGCTTCGGAGATGACTCGGCCGAGGGCATCCAGGACAGGAGGGGGCCTCTGTGAAGCCAGACACTGACACGTGAGGGAGCAAGCAGAGCTCATCTATACGGCTCATAGCGCGAGCAACTACGTTGTGGGAACACAGACTCCCTCCTCCCAGCCAACACCACAAACCACACTAGACAGGGGACGTTTTATTATACCACCACATCACATGTTCAGATTCTGCTGTAACTGAAGCATATAAATGCAACCGTATGTACATTAACACTGGACTGGGCATACTGCCCCCTGGTGGAGGGGAAACTCACATAGAGCCTCTGCTGGTAGAGCTCGATGAGGCGAGCCAGCACAGAAGGGGCCTGTCCCTGGTAGCTGCTGACGGCACTGGAGAGGGCTTCGGCGGCGGCAGAGCGGACCGCCTCCTCGTGATGCGTCACGTCGGCGATTAGCAGACTGCATAGCTCCGGCACCAGCTCCAGGTACAGGGACTGCCAGAGCCTGCGCCCGCATGGAGGGGAAGCGGGGACACAGCTAAGCACAGCTGCTTTGAAAAAGCACTGGGGATTCACTACTCCACTTTAAGAAAGGTTACAAGACCCTAAGGGATTGCTGGGTATCGTAGTTCCTATTAATCAAACGCATGCCAGCCTACAGTCCACTGGATTCCGTTTTGCCTGGCCCTTTTCTCTTAAGTATCAAAAGTGGTTTAAAATGGAGTGACAAGGTGTGTGATGTACCTTTAACACCAAGTGTTAATCGTCCTCTGCTCCGGAAAGCCCACCCCCCAGCCCCCACTCACTTATCAGCCAGGGCGCGGCCCTCCTCCTCCTGGTCGAAGCGGGCGACCCAGAGCCTGCGCAGCACCCCGAGGCCCACTTCAGCCTCTGCATCGGTGAGCAAGGCCATCTCCAGCTCCAACAGCCCCTGGGGTTGGGCAGAGTCGGTCAGAGAGCTCAGTGCCCCCCTAGTAGCCTGCTTCCTGACTCGGGTAACAGGCCATCAGCCTCACACTCACCCTGAGGGCAGCGTCTCGCACGGAGAAGCAGGGTGACAGCAGGGCTTGCAGCAACACGTCGACCTCGGCCTGCTCTGCCAGGGCACAGCCCTGCCCCCCCCCAGCACTGGCACACAAGGAGGTCAGGCAGCTGGAGGCCAGGACCTGAGACACACACACACACACACACACACACACACCCTCAGAATGGGAAAACACCCAAACTGCTTCACATACAATGGAAAGGTTTTTTTTTTTATTCTTTTGAAAATCAATTGCAGTACCCATACCTGAAGCCGGGGGGCACCAGTGGAAATAACCTTGGTGAGCAGCAGCAGCATGCTGACACGGGGCAGCATTTCTGGACCATACTGAACATCACAAAAAAAAATTATAAATGAGCAATACGACATGCATTTTAGAGGCATTTCTCGAACGTTCCTTGAAGTTTGGAAAAAAGACAAGATCAAAACATGGGGGCAGCGAGAAGCAGGAAGGTACCTCGTCAACAAGCAGGTCGGGGGAGTCGCGGGCACGCAGCTGGGCGTGCTCGCTGATGATCTGCAGTGCCTGGACCAGCATGGCTTCCTCCTGGTCGCTGGTGCAGGCTGTCTGGTTCAACATGGCGTGCAGCAGCGGGAAGCAGAAGGAAAAGGATGGAGCAGAGAGGGGCCTGGCATCTGTGGGGGGGGGGGAAGGTCGAGGAGTCCTATGGATTATCATCCATCATGTGACCTCAGATTCTAAACATGACTGACACTCTGACACTCACCAGTCTTGGCGTCGCGGCGTGGCACGGTGTGGCTGTGCAGCAGCAGGACCGTGCGCTGGGTGGCTATAGTCAGGTCTTCCTGGCACCATGCCTCCTCTAGGGGGCACTCCGGCTTCAGGACTCGCAAGGTTACCTGGCCCACCAGCATGGCTGGGACATGGACAGAATCACAGGCGGTAAAGGTAGGTAAGCGCCCATCGTCACGTCAACACACCCAAAGCAGGGCTTCGACACACTATCGCATCCAAGTGGCAAATGGTCGCTGTCCTGAAATAGTTTGTGTACAGGGAAGCTCCAAATATTCATGTCTTTGTGGGTACCATAGCCCTTATTTAAAATCAGGTCAATTACCTGGGTGTCGTCTAATCAGGCTAATTAACTGCGTATTATGCTGTCATCACTCACGGAGGGCCGACAGGAACATTACCAAGGTGGTGCAGCTCCTTGGGCATCAGGAAGATTCCTATGTCCAGGAAGGGCTGGCGGACAATGGGCGCTGCCAGGGGCGAGTGGAGCAGGGGCATAAGCACCTGGAGCACCCCAGGGAGGTGCCAGGAGAGGTGGGCCGGCCGCCGGCTCAACAGCGCCCCCAGAAGACGCACAGTGGCCTTCAGTTCTGCCTCCAGCTGAAGACAAAAACAAATGTTCCAGAACTCTGCTGTGCAAAAGCACCTTTTATAAAACGTCGGCCTTTCTGTCTGTCAAACATTTCACACACCTTTACAAGAAAATGTACTGGGAGCTCCCTACACTTTTAAAGATAATGTTGATACCTTCTCTAATCAAACATATGCTTAAAGGTATTTCAACTACACTGTGCTGGAGTTTTTGTTATTAAAAAAAAAAGAAATCTAAATATAGGTTATATTTGATTAGTAATCATTGGTATCAGCCCAGAAAAAAACGCAAATTGAAAAATCGCCCAGTGCTACAGGTATGTTATGGTGCCTGGCTGCGCATGTTTCAGCATGCTGTGAACGTGAACACTGGTGCCCATACCTCCTGTAGTCTCCTGCGGATGGCAGCCTCCTTCTCCAGCTGGCTCTGCACCATCTCCTTCTGCTTGCTGGTCAGCTGCACCTCCTCCTTGATGCCTTTCTTCTTCTTTATCTCCTGAAATGGATGGCGAGGCTCTCGGTTTAGCTCCGGACATGTCAGCCACAGCAGCAGCGAGAGCAGGGCAGGGCACACGCTTTGCTCTGACAGCCGCCTGATGGTAAGCTCTCTCAGCCCGGGCCACGGCGTGTTCCCCAAAGGACACCAAGAGGGGACGCAGGGGGGGGCACATGCAGACAGCACACGTGTGGAATCGGGGGAGGAATCCAAGCCACAATGAGGAGAATGGGAATAAACATGGCGGCGCAGGCTAAGACTGACCTCCTGCAGCTCCAGCTCGATAATCTGCTCCTTGAAGGAGTATGCCTTGTTCTCCCTTTTCAGGTTACCCTTCTTGGTGCTCTCCTGCTGGGCACTGAGAATTGGACGATTCGGTAAATTACTCTGAGTTTTATCTGTAGTTCTTTAACAAGCCCCTCCACCCCGAATACCTCTGGATGATGCTCTTGTCATAGAGCTCCCCTTCGTGGGTCAGCATGATGGAGTATTCCTCCCGGGTGACCTGCCCCAGCAAGGGGTTCGACAGTCGCTCGGTGACCCGCCCCACCACTCGTGGCAGTAGCTTGTCAGGGGACAGTGTGCACAAGGAGCCCACTGCGTTCTTTGTCGCCTGCGGGACACCATAGGAACAGCAGCTTTAGAAAGATTCTCAGCCTGAGGCCTATTGGCTCCCATGCCAATAAAACATCTCCTTCCTTTCGGCAGCAATGGATTCTGGGATTGGGATGTTTCTTACCCCAACAGTGCCAAAAATGTACCGAACCTTGACTTCAAAACCGAGGTACGTACCGAAATGTGACTTTTCTGCACCCCTAATCATCACCATCGTAATATCAGTGATTTTAACTTTCAAAAAGAAATTTGACAAAGATATCATTCATAATGTTTCATTTCTGATAATGAAACGGGATGTAAAATTGCTCCACATGAGCTGTGGCGACCTCATACCAGGTCTTCGGCATCGCTGTCAAGCAGACGAGGAAGGATTTTCTCCAGGTGTTTATCAATGAAGTTGGCAGCGTCGACCTTCATATGCGATAGCAGTACTGGCCACAGCCCCGGACGAGCCACCTCTACAGGGCACAGGAGAGGGACCGCGTTCAGGGGTTGGGCCCATACATGTCACATGGCACTGAACTGTCCAATCAGAAGCCCAGGAAGACCACGAGGCCTAAGAATCTGTCCAATCCCAGAACCCAGGCCATTCACTGTGCTCCTTGTTTGTAGGAAAAATATCTAACTTCTGCAGGTGTGAGTACTGCACTGATCTGGTCAGTTCTGTCATGTGCTGATCCTTAATTGTGACGTTTCCTGTCCAGATCAGGATTTTTTTAGATTTACCAGATTCTGGGACTAGACAGAAACGTACAGGTCCTGCAGATGCCTCGTGTGGTTGGGGCAGGTGGGGCAGGTGGGGCAGGTGGGGCAGGTGAGCCGGGCACACCTATGGAGGGATGGTGTGAGACGACCAAGATCTCTTCAGCGAGGTGCTCAGCCTCTGTGGGGTCGTCCTGCAGGGTGGCAGCTGAGCAGATGGTGCACAACGCCTCCGACAGGACGCGAGGTGGGGTGTAGGTGCGGCCCAGCTCCGAAAGCTCGCCGGTCTCCGACAGCAAAGCGTCTGGGGGCAGCACCTGGGTACAGCGGCACAGCATTAAGGTTCAGAGGCTCGATCATAACCTACCAGACGGAACCCAAAAGAAGTCCAGGGTGATGGGCTATGGAGAGGCTCTGCAGGCCTGATCGGACACCCCCATCTCACTACAGTCCCTTCGCCGGCAGCAGAGGGGCAGGAACCCTGTGGTCACAGAAGCGCCCCCCTAACCTTGTGTGCGTTGACCGCAGCCTGCAGCTCTCCCAGGAGGCCATGTGCCAGGCCAGAGCTGCCCAGCGATGACAGCAACTTCCTGACGCTCTGCTGTGCCCTCTTGCGCACCCGCCAGCTCCGCGAGAGCAGCGCTGCCACCACCGCATGGTGGTACATCCTGGGGTGAGCAGTGCGAGGAGTGTTATACCCCTAGCGGTCACATGATCTGCCCAAAAGTCCCTCCAGAACAAAGACATTTCTAAGAGCCCGGTTAGAGAGGGAACGGTAAAGAAACAGATGTGCAGGGCCAGGTGGATGGAAACTCACTGTGATTTGCTGTTGGTGAGCCGGTGGGCATGGTCCAAGAAGAGCCTTTCACAGAGCTGCAGCACGGTGCACAAGGCTGGACCAGGAAATGAGCCAATCAGAATGCAGTCCGCAGACATATACATGTGTCAGTGTTTCCTAACAGCATAGCTGGAGAGAGAGCCCCACCTTCCTCACTGGCCTGAGAGAGGAACTTCTCCGTGGTGAATAGCGGCTTTTTCTCATCCAGGATTAGGGTCCAAAAAGCAGCCATCTTTGAATCTGTGAAGATATGCACTTGGGTTCCCAAAGACCAACCCAACCTTTCGCAAACCCCCCACCCCCAGCAACCCAGGCCAGAGTACTAACCTGACAGCACCTCCTGCAGGGACAGGCGGCACAGCAGCACAGCGGCGGCCACGCCTTCTGAGAGCAAGGATTGCTGGGAGTTCTGAGCACCGGCCTTCTCCACCGTCTGCACAAGCAGGGGCCCCAGCTCCGAGGCCTGGGACAGAGTGTCACCTAGACAGAAGCAAAGGAGTTTGCCTTAGTCAGTACAAGGAATTACAAAGGCCCTGAATCTGAGGCTTCATCATAATCATGGTCTAGGATCAAGCATTATTACTGACAGCTGACGTAAATTTTCAGATGTTTAGGTAAAGCAGCAGTAAAGGAATTCAGAGGTCAGGGTGACCATGGAGCAGGTAACGACGTGCGGCATAGGACACTGACCTCTGAAGGCCCCCAGCATGGCCTGGAGGTAAGCGTGTCGCACTGAGGATGTGGTGACTTTCAGGGTGAAAGCTTTCTTCAGCCATTCCACTAGGGGGCGCGGGACTTCCACGGTCAACTTCCCGCTCCACTGCGAAAGCACGCCCACCGCATGCACGAGCGTGCCCTCATGAACTGCAGGGTGGGTAGGGAAGGAAGAAATGGGATAAGGGAGGATATAGAATACCTTGTGTGAGGGACTCATCAGGAGCCAGAAAGACAGACATCATGGAAAGTGGGAATGCATAATTATCCTCAAGCCAAACAGTGTACGCTTATGCTTGATGGCAACAGAAAATCAGCAACAGAAAATACGATAAAATATTAACCCTTTAATCAGAACAAAAAGAGCAGACTTTTTATAACCGTTGTAGTTAAACGGCCAGTCACTGCACAGAAGCAACTCTCAGTCCATCCTGCTGGGGGCACCATGTGTCGAAATGAACACCCCCTACAAGGTAACCCTAGCCTCAGTACAAACAGAGCTAGAGAGGTCATCCCAGGGACTAGGGAATCAAATGGCTTCCTCACGTCGCTTTGCTACAGGCAGCGTGGGAAAGTGAGTCTCAAGGTACGGCGCCCCTGACCGGCAGAGACCCGCTGTGGTCCAGGCGCGCAGGAACCACTAACAGCATGGCCCGGTATCGGGAGTGGATGCTGGGGGGCACGGGTTACAGCACACAATGCTTCACAGCAGCTGCTTCTATGGCAGAGCCCACAGAGATCTTCCTCCATCTGGATATTCGGGCCACAGTCCAATCATTTACCTAATTAAGGTCAAGCTGTTGATTTCCTGAGTTTCTTTAACAAACATTTATCTGGTTTGATAGATCAGGGTAATTCAGATAGCTAGCCACATTGGCCTGAATACACGGTTTAAATTCCCCAATGACTGCTGAGGCAGCTGCAGAGAGCCCCCTGGTGCTCAGGCACTGCCAGTGCGTCCCCACGCCCCAAGCCATCCTCTCAGATCTGAGGAGGCTCAGCTCTAAAGGAGCCCCTTTTTCAGCTGAGATGCATTGGGGGGAAAGGGAGGCTTGGGAGTGTGGTTACCTTCCTGCTGCAGGTAGGGGATGAAGAGCAGAGCGACAGCAGAGCTGAGGGCCTGGCCAGAGGTTCCGGAGAGAGCATGGTGGCTGCAACTGCCGATTCCTGGGAGGGGGAAGCACAACGTCACTGTCACACAGGGAGGGGAGCTGGGCGTGACGACACACAAAGAGGTGTGTGCTTACCTGAGAGCACGCTCATCTTCTGGGCCACCACCGTGAGCTTCCCCTCAGAACCTGTAATCAGAGGAGAGAGTAAGGCCCGCGGTCTCCACAGTCACACAGACACCTCCACATGATCCAAGGCTGAGTGTAATCCTTCTTGCTACGGCGTGACCTCTGACCTCCCAGGATGTTGAAGAGGTGTGTGACAACTTCCCGGACGGCACCGGGGTCGCTGCACTGCTCGGCCAGGTGCTGTAAGGCCACCACGGCCTCCTCCGTCAGCTGAGTGTTGTTCGCCTTCAGGTGGCCTGCAAGACGTCACAGAGGGAACACGGTCATTCCACCACACAGAAACATGTGAGAGCAGAAGGGCACGTGGACTTACTCGCAAGGCCTTTCCCGACATCCAGGGCATACTGGCTAAGGTCAAGGGTCACGGAGGTGAGCAGACAGGAAATGGCTGCAGGACAGAGAGACAGCGTGTACTTAGAGGAGCTCTTTGTACGACAGTGTGTATTCCCGTATATATGATTCTGTGCATATTTACACGGAATGTGTGTATCAGCATTTATGAATATACGCATGCAGGTCCACATGTGGGGCACTCACTCTGCATGGCGTTCTCCGGGCTGCGCAACATGGCTTTCTGTAGGGTAGGCAGCAGCTGCTCCCGGAAGTCGCTGTGGGTGATGTGTCGCAGTATGGAGCCGCTCCAGTCCTGCGAGCAGAGCCCATGCTGTCACCCGGGAGGGGTGGGGTCTCGCTCTCTCACTCACACAGACACACGCGACTCACCAGGATGTGCTGTGCCGGCCGGCTCTTACTCATCAGGACAGTCTTCAGGTAGAGATCCAACAGGGCACCCTGGGGATAGAGCATTGGGTGGTTGGTGGTGTTGGGGTGCTTATATTACATAGGTTGATTGAATGCACCCCCTACAGGTAGAGGGGGGGCAGTATCTCACTCAAACCTTGTGCTTCTCGATGGTGCCAATGTCCTTCTGGGCCGTGCAGAAATCCACACACACGCCGAGCAGAACCAGCGAACTTTGGTTCTGGTCCAGACTCAGCAGGGTGCTCAGGTACTGCTCAGCCAGGCCAGGGTTCTGGAAAACAAGAAACCATGTGAGAGGGTTCTGACCACTCAGCTGTCGTCAGGCCACATCCTGGCACCCACTCACCTCTTTCCATAGCCGGTTGAGGCTCTTAAGGGCAGATTTGAGGGTGTTACGCTGGGCCCCACCCACCACCTCAGCGAGCATCAGGCTCTGCACTTCTACCTGCAGGGCAGAGAGAGCGGATGGGCTCAGGTGGCTGGCCACAGTCCACTTCACCACCCGCTATAAGAACACTGGCCGCGCCGTGGATTGCAGAGCTCAAGCAGAAGCAGCGAGGGATTCACTGATCCTAAAGACACTGCAGCACCGAGTCGTTTCTGTGAACCGGCATGGCACGTGAATGGTGGCTTCAGCCTTCCTATTATGTCGCATTCATAGCTGGGCCATCAAAATAAATGGCACTCCCATCAAAAAAGGCAGCAATGCTAACCCGAGACACGGGCCACTCACCCACCTAAACAACCAACCAGCATTCTACTGCAGAAAATACTACACCATTTACTTTCAATGATGTTTTAATAACTAATCAACCAAGATGAAAGGTAGCGGGTGCGGCTTCTCCCAGTTACACACCAGCTTCTTCCAGGTGGGGCCCTCTCTGGTCTCCGGGGTGGGACACACAGCTCGTACCAGCAGACAGGTCCAGGAGAGGCCCATGGAAGCGGCGGGGGCAGTGCCTTTACTGTGGGAGGGCGAGAGGCAGGCACAGTGCCCAATGCATTCAGGTCAATCTACATTTCATTTACTTCTCCCATCTCAGTACTAAGGACATTGGAAAATCATTAGGTACCAGGAGTCGGTCACGAGACAACAGCAAGAAACCAGAAAAGTGACCAACTAGAAATGGGTTGAACCTAAAGGGTATCCCACACACTCCCGAAGTCGCAAGACAGACACATGCAATGATTTTAGCGCCATTTAAGTATCTGCTGGCTATTTGCTCACCACCCTTCACTGCTAGACAACAGAACAAACACACAAGTCACAAAGACTTCTCCATCTGCGCCTCCTCACCCCTTGTGCCTCCTTACCTGGGTAACCCAGACTTGCTAATGACGCCACTGTTGAGCAGGCAGTGGAGGAGGCTGGTCGCCGTGACGGCAGGCTGGGTAGCAGCCAAGGTGCTGATGACAGAATGCAAGGCTCTGCGAGAGGCAGCATCCCTGAGGTAGCACAGACAGGAAAGGTGACGACCTTGTGCACGCACAGTCACAAAGTCACGCACCACATTGAAGGTAGCTCTAAGGAGCTTACAGGGCACTGCCCAGTTTCACATAAACCTGTGCCACCGTCACTGCACCAAGTGTGTGCCCCTGTACTTCAAGCAAACTGCTTGACTATAATGTGGAATTTCTCTGCATTAGTGATATGCCTGCACAGGGCAGAGCCTGGAGGAGACCCCAGACACTGCTCATTTGCAGAGCTAAAAGAACAGTAATAAGATCAAGATGGCACCACTGACCTGTATCTGTGCAGCGCCAGGCAGAATAGCTTGCAGAGCCCCTTGACCGCAGGCTCAGGCAAATCTGCAATGGAACACCACAGTGTTACTACATCACAATTCATGTTCACAAAGAAAAAAAGACACGTGGCACAAGATTAGCAAGTACTTAATCAAGCTACAGCTGTGAATTGACCCTGAGATGCCTGCATCTCCAGGACATCACCTCGTAGTGACTGAGGTTCATAGAGGTGGTTTATGAACTCTCACCTCGGCCAGAGACACACTGCTTCAGCTCCTCAAGCACATGCCTGCGCTCTCTCACACTGGCTGTGGTCACTTTCTGTGCAAATCTCTTCAGAGTCTCTGAAACCTAGAGGAGGCAAACAGAGCCATACAGTCATCCCAGCTGCTGCTACACAACCGACCCACAAATGTAGATGCGGCAACCTACTACACATTTTTACAATCACAAAGCACTTCACACAATTTTTGATGCACAACACCGACACTTATCTGCAACTTAAGCAAAATAGGTAACGTTTTGGATAAATCTCTACAAAGATCTAATTTGGTGTGGCATCACTCTAGTGCATGATAAGCCACTTAAAATGATCATTATTTGTGTATATGAAGTAATTTAGACTCCTTAAGTTTGGGCAGCGAAGAGGAGGGGCACATACAGTTGCTAAATACGTTATAAATTACTGTTGGAGTTACGTTGTGGAGGAAAGATATATGCCAAATGTAAATACTGCATATCATATGCGACAGGAAGTCACGAGTAAAAAGTTCACTAGCTCCAGTAAAATATAGATAGTAACTTGACGATTCAGCGGTCAATAAAACGTGATTTCGTTCTCCCTACTAAGATACTACAATAAAAATAAATTCTGTGACAACACATTCTTGTATAACTTTCGATACGTTTTTATTCTGACTATTTAACGACTCGAAGGTCTGTAAGACACCATCTTGAAATGTTTGCACTTGGGCACAGCTTTTACACAGCACAACCCTCCGCTTTCCACTCACATTGCCAAATGGACACATATAGATTTTTTTTTACTTTATTCACAAACAGTGGGAAAAGTTCGACACACATGCTTTTTATGGATTAAACTGGCTATAATTATCAGCGTGTTGGCTACACTCGATGAGAGAAGATTCAACCAGGTTTCTAAATTAAGCCACACTCATACCTGCGTGTCCGCCGCCATCTTGCCGGTATCACTCTAGGAAGAGCTCGTGGGATCACTTCCGGGTGAATACGCCATCGGCACGTGGTACTGGATG